>AWOL01S0166847.1:0-27001 GCA_000715115.1 Nicotiana otophora | reverse complement strand
TTGAGCCACATTATGTATTCAGCGTGCACCTTGTTTATTTCCTCCCTCCCTTGCTCAGTATTGTACAGTAGGTCAATATCTTCTAGATTTTGTACCTTTGCTTCCCGCTCTTCCACTTGTTCATATACATCTTCAATTGTTTCCCTAGACCACTGACTCAATCTTCTCCCTACCTTCTTGAGTTTTTGTTGCAGCTTCCACATAGGGTTACCATCAAAATGGTGATCCCATTCATTTCTAACAATTTCAAAAAATCCAGGTTGTTTGATCCAGAAATCTAGGAATTTAAAGTACGTAATTTCTATTTGCTGGTCTGTTTTGCATTTCATAAGCAACGGCCTATGATCTGATCCCACTCTAGAAAGGTGTTTCACTGTATTAGAACTGTATTTTTGTGCCCACAGATCATTCATAAAAACTCTATCTAACCTCTTCCAAATTCTCTTGCTAGGTCTCCAATTATTTTACTAGGTGACATTGGATCCAATAAATCCAATATTGGCCATCCCACAAGAATCCATACATTCAGCAAAGTCAAAACTTCTATAATTTCTATGTGGTCTGCCACCTACCTTCTCCTCCGGATCAAGAATAATGTTAAAATCCTCTCCGACGCACCAGGGATCAGTAATTCTTGAATTTAAATTTTTCAGACTGCTTCAAAGTTCTTTCCTCTCCGCTGTAGTGCACTTAGCATAACAACTGTAACAAAGAACCAATCAAAAGAAACATTCTTCCTAAATTTGAGAGTAATCTGTTGTTCATGGTCAGAGACTACAACAGCCTGATAGTTATCTCTCCAAAAACACCAAATTTGCCCATTTTGATTAGTAGTACAGTGTTGAAAACCCAAAACGTTCTTGTACCTCTCCACTTTATTAGCATTAACAAAAGGTTCAAAAATCGCTACCATATCAACTTTGTTTATATATACTAGTTTTTTAAGCCTATGAATTGCTTTCTTTTTTCTTACCTCCCTTATATTCCATATGATTGCACTAATTATAAAAGAATATTTAGAAGTTTTTGTTGTCGCCTCCCTCACCAGAAGTTTCTGCTTTTTTTTTTTGTTGTTCTTAGAGGATTTCTTTTATCTACTTCTACCCTTTTTTTACTAGTGAAACACCATTCCTTTCACATACTTCCTTCATGTATTGATGTGCATGATTTTCATCATTGTGATTGTCATTATGTTTGACCATATTCAAAGAGTCATTGATGATTAGTTCAGCATGATTTTCATCTGTTTCTTCCACAATTTCTTGTGAGCTTTGTGCATTAGGGAGTTGACCAAAAATATCAACTACCAAGTTTATTGGTGCCTGGTTTTTCACATAGGATGGAAGACTGTTGCTTGATTCAGAGACAACATCCTCCTTCCTTTGATTTTTAGTAACAGAGTGTTCACAATCTTTGTCGTTCGGTCCCTTGTTGAGATGTTGCATGCCCTCACTAAATTGCTCATGGGTACCTCCTCTATCAACCTCTTCCTCCTTCTTACTATTGATTGTGCCTTGACTGGATTCTTGGTCGTGCCCATTTAACAATTTCTCCCCAATATGTGAGCTGATTTTCTCCTTTCGATTGCTTCTTTTTCTTAACTTTGCCTTTTCCTGTAAAAGCAGAGATTTAAACATCACCTTGACTTTCTTTTTTGGAGTTTTGTTTTGTTTCTTCTTCTTTTTCTTCTTCATGACTATCCTAGCATTCATCGTAGTCACCTCCTCATTGTCCGCCTCAATTATGTTGTTAAAGTTCTTAGCTTGAATTTGCTTTTTTCCGACTTCATTAGTCGTTCTCGCTTCCTCGCCCTTCTCCTGGTTTTTGTCTTCTTTCGTTTTTGCCACTTCCTTTTCAGTTGATTCTCCATTAATCGCATGTATGTTAGAATTCTCAGTAACTTGCATTAAATTTGTAACTTTTTCAATCTCCTGTTTTTCAGCTAATTTCTTTCTTTCCATAATTCTACAGTTGCTTAGATCATGCCCCAATTTCTTACATTGTTTGCAATACTTGGGAATGCTTTCATATTCTACCTTCTGGGCAAATCCCTTCAAGGGGGAATCTTCATCTTCCGATCCCACATAAACGCTTGTAGGCAAAGATTTAAGCAGATCAACCTCAATTCTTACCTTAGCCAAACTCGGTCTAGTCCTTCCTCTTGTTGCTAAATCCATCTCCAATGGTGTTCCAATCTCCTCTGCAATTTGCTTCACATAGTGCCATGTGTGCATATGGAAAAGTAGTTGTGGTAGTAGTGCCCATACAGGAACTATGGGAATGTCTTCTTCCGGCTTGAAATCCGGCGTCCACTTTTGGAGCCACATTTGCAATCCTCCAATCTCGATAACTCTTTTGAACCAGATCGTCTTGTAATCCTCATCATTAGTGAAGTCCATGAATATATTATAGTTATCGTAGACCCCAATCTTGACTGATCCTTTTAGGGAAAAATTTTCTTTAAAACTAAACCTAATTTTCTCAATTTGAGGCTTAATTTTCAGAAATCTTTCCACGATGGTCCTTCTACATTCGACAGCCATTATACCATAATAATCCCTTGCTTTAAAAATAACTGATGGTATCCCATTATGAGTTGTCTTCCTTGCAATCACTAATTCATGTTCAATACGACTTGGTGTCGCACTTGACCCCGGTGTCGTCGTCACAGAAGTAGCATACGAAATCTTTTCTGGTTGTGTATGTGCTGGTGTAGTCGTCCTACCTGCGGGTTGTATTTGAGCTGCCGTACGAGCTTGATTAGCGCCGTCCGGTGGCTCCATGGGAGGAGAGTGGCTTCAAATCTCTCGTCACAATCGGAGTTAGTGTAACGAAATATTTCGTGCGCGTGGGGCGCGTTCTATACCTCAGGTCGTAGGTTCAAATCAAAACCCTTGATGATTAAAGGGAAAAGGCTCAACAATACCCTTATGGTCTTCGAAATGGCTCATCTGTAACTTCCATTTGCAAATCAGCATATAAGTCCCCTTGCCATTAAATACCCAGCCTATTATTATCCTTTAGCACTAACAACTCTTTTAAAGACCAATTTATTTTCCTTAAAATTCCACAACTTGACACGTGGCACATTAAACCACTCCCCTTTTAATATTTTTACCAGCCCTCATACCCTTACCCACTTATTTACCCACCCTCCCCAACCCTTTTAACATAACCCCTTTCTTTAACTCGATCAAAATCATTCCATTTCACCCAATTTTTTCTTCTAGGGTTCGAAAATCGGCAACCATCCTTCTATATGGTTGTTAGAATTCTGCTTCTTCTTCAATTCTAAGTGAGATTAAATATGTCTGATTGTTCTACTGGTTCTTTTGGGTCGAAAAGTAGGTGTTACTGCGGTCTTGTTGCAGTCCATTTTACGGCTTATACTCCTGATAATGTCGGTAGGCATTTTTTTAAAGTGCTCAAAACCTGATGTAAGTTGGTTTCTTTGATTAATATTTTGGCAGTTTGTTTATCTTGTCATGGATTTTTATGTTAAATTTTTTATTTTATTTTTTGACAGAAGAAATCATATGGCTATTTTGAATGGGAGGATGATGAATTACCTCTGAGAGTAAAAATTTGATTAGCAGTCTTAAAAATAAATTAGATATTGCTATAGTTGAAAGAAATAATTTGAAGAAGAAGATGGATGACTATGATGTTACTGCTGCTATTGAGGCTCAAACTATAGCCAAATTGAGTAAAAAATAGTTGAAAGGAATATTTTGAAGAAGAAATTGGTTGATTATGAAGTTGTTACTGCTATTGATGCTAGAACTATAGCAAACTTGAGGAAAACAGTAGTGCAACAATGGATTTTGATCTGTGTCTTATGTGGCAGCTTGGTTGGACTCGTTGTTACATCGTTGTTGAAGTAAAGCATGAAGTTAGAAATGATTAGTAGTCAATTAATCTGTCTAGGGGATTTTGTTGTTGGTTGAAACAAAGAGTAATATATGTTGATGGATTTGTTGTAATGAAATCTCTATGGTTTAATGTAATAGTTTGTCTATCTTTGTTTTTTGAATTGGCTAATTGTTCGTTTTCCTGCTGCAACATGAATGTACAGAAACAAGACTTAAAAATCTAGAATGAACATGACTTAAAAATATGGAATGTACAGAAACAGACTATTAAACACTAGAAAAATGTAAATAGAATGAACAAGACTTATTAAACACTTGATAATCTGGAATACCATTTGATAGCTAAGAAACAAGACTTAAACAATAATGTCATCATACATAGTAGCTGTCACAACCAACCGAACTGGTAAACCTCAAATAGCTAATAAGTTTGTAGTATCATAACTACCATAAACCTATAGGTGGTTAACCACAAAAAAGAATATTGAGCAGCCTACGAATATCACAAACACCAAAGTTATAGATATTAGTCTTTACAAAAACCACAATGGACTAGCATATTTCCTGAACAAAAACTTGAATTTCTAAATCATCTCCATTATACAGGTGCTCCCTTCCCTTTTTTTCCCATCATCTTGGTCCTTTTCATTTTCACTTCAGCTAGCAGCTGGCTGGTTGCCATTGCCTCCTTTCCCATCCAAGTGTATTTGACTGGTTCAAAAGGCAGAGAAGTTGGATTTGCTGCACATGTGTGATCTCCCCTAAACTTAATCTTCCTTGATTCAATATTTTCACCGGCCTGCATTATTTTCCTTGGTTCCAATCTTGTTTGTGTCTCAGACACAACCACTGGTCTCAAAGGAGGGTCTTCCTCATCACCAACTTCTGGTCCATATGCCATTGAGGGTTGTGTTTCAGGCTGGCTCTCAAATACAGACTGCTGTGACTGTTGAGTTGCAGCAACCAGATGATCTTCATAAATTACTGAGCTTTGGCTGGCCGTTTGACTGCAACCTCCCTTTTTCTTCTTCTGTTGGGCTATTCCAGCCAAGTTTTCCTGACAACCCAATAAAATTCGAACATCAATAATATGCACATACACACAAGAGAAAAGTGAACTTTAAACAATTGATTTACCTTGTGACATCCCCTTGCATTGTGATTATGATCACCATAATTATTGCATGTAACTGGAAGTCCCCTCCTAGAAATACTCCACTCTCCCTTTCTCTTCCTCGCCTCATCTGGCTCCCTGTTTCTCTTTATTTTGGGCCTTCCAACCATCTTCACAACTTCAGGTGGTTCCATATGTTGTGAAGGATCAATTTTTCAGAACTTTTGCCCTCTCACAGGCATAAACTTGTGCTTGTAGGTGAGTAAATAAGCTTCTCTACTATACCGCCAATTGATTTCAGTTAAGGGATCCACCTTCTTGTGTTGTAATGCTTTGATAGCATATGGGCATGTGATTCCACTCAAATCCCATAGTCTACAGGTGCATCTTTTAGACTCCAAATTTACAGTATGGGTGTCATCACCCTCTCTCACCTTATAGCCATAATCACCATTAAAAACCACCACACAGAAATGTGCAATACCTAGATAGTCATTATACAACTTCAAACATTGTGGACTAAAATTACCTGTCCAAGGTAGAGCCTTTGCTTCATTTGTTGCCAACATTTTTATGACCTTCACCCTTATTTCCTCTAGCATTTTGATTATTGGTTTGTGCCTTGCCTCCAATATCCATGAGTTAAATGACTCTGTGAAGTTGTTGTCAACCATGTGGTTCTTGCATTGAGTGTCAAAATAACCTCTGCACCATGCCTTTGGAGGGTATTTGACCAAATCCCTTGCACCATCAACATCAAGCTCTCCCAACTTTACCAACTAATCATGAAATTCCTCTTCATAGGTGCTCTAGGCATACCACCACAACTTTTTCATCTCACCACTCCTCCACTTTTTACACCAATTGGCTTCAATGTGCCTCACACAGAACCTCTGATTTGCTTTAGGTAGAACAAATTGATCTTTAAAGGGGGGGGGGGGGGGGGGGGGAGTGGTTTAATGTGCCATGAGTCAAGCTGTGGAATTTTAAGGAAAAAAAATTGGTCTTTAAAAGAGCCGTTAGTGCTAAAGGGTACTGTTGAGCCTTTTCCCATGATTAAACACACTAAAAGTACAGGAATCACTTACAGTATATACACGTTCCATGTATGTATTCTGTTGTATTTCTATATTTGTATATTCATACATACATAGTTGTATTCTGTATTCAAATGTATTTTGAATTAAATTATAACAATGTATTTAACCATTTAGAGTATATATATATATATATATATATATATATATATGTCCTGTTATACATATACATACATATATATACATTATTCTTTTTAAAGTATCAAGAAACATAACAGTAATATATTTAGTCATGTACATAGTTGTATTCTATATTCAAATGTATTTTGAATTGTAATATAATAATGTATCTAACCACATTCAGTATATATACATCATTTTTTATACATATCATTAAACTTAACAGTAACGTATTTAGTCATCTACCTTTAAAAAATTCATCTAACAACAATCAAATACATCTAGAAATCAATAAGTAATAAAAAATTTCGAACAAATCCAATAACAGTGATTGAAGGAATTAAAATCAGAACATCAACTAATTCCTACATGGGGCATTTCTATAAGTACGCTTATTATGTCCACCCTGCCCACATATTACACGAATTTTGACTCTTCTTCTGAAGCAATTAACTTAATGGCTTATCGCGCTTCTTCTTTGGCCTTCCAAGAGGTCTCTTCTATTTGGGTGATAAGACAACTTTCTTTGATATATGTGCTGGTATATTCCATTCACTTCGGTTAGGGAGAGGATGTACGAGGACCTCGTATGTCATTACAACAGACTTTGGTTTATAATAGTCCAAGCAATAATCACCCGGCATTAGAAACTTGCTTTTTAAGTCAGCCCAAACATGTGGGCATGGTAGTCAATCTACTTGCAACCTCCCACAATTGCAATTTTTCTTTTGGATGCAAACGGTGTAAGCCTCTCTTCGTCATTCCCCATGTGCAAGTATTCATTCGATGGTACAACCTACATCAAACGGAGAAACATAAGTTTTGGATATATGTACAAAACATGTATTTGTCCATGAATACATGGAGTACATACAATATGCATGAATACAAGATATAAACATTGAAATACATTGAATATAAATATTGAAATAAACATAATATAAACAGTGAATATATTTAATTTTGAAATACAGTGAATATAGTAAAATACACTAAATATAAATAAAAATACAGTGAATTCAACCAATGAAATATACTGAATATATCAGTAATAACATATATTAGGAATAATTAAAATACTGTTAATACAAATACAATTGAATACACTGAATACAATGAATACAAACATTAAATATAATGAATACAATAGTAAAAAATAAATATTGAAACACACTGAATACAATAGTTAAATACAATTGAATACAGGTAGTAGGTTGAGTACATACCTTATGCATGAATACATGCTTTCAATAAATATTCATATTACATGCTATATTCATACATGTATTAAGGTATCACATTGTAACTTTCTTATACATTACACCATAATTTTAAATATTATACATTATACCGATTGAATACATGCTTTTAACAAATAGGGAATATTTGATTTATTATATGCTTTCAATATCCCCTCAATCGAATAATCGACATAATAATTTTTATTGTTCCACTTCCCAGAATGACGAATTAACATTGTTAATCTTGCCATATAGTAAACCGAATTACTAAATATTTTGTAAATACTTGTATCAATGAATGCCGGGTAGAAAAAATTCCTATCAATGACGGTCAAATCAAAACCTCGAACTATATCAGAAAAAAAAATTTGACTGAATCTCTGAAGCTCTGCAGATTGTGTTATGTTGAAGCTGAATTTGACAATGCTTTGTTTTTTGTGTTTAGCGTCTGAAAAATCATTTCAATTAATTGAGTTGATAATGAGGCGTGTTAGAATTAATTTTATTGAGTTATATTAGGAGTGTATCACGTTAATTGATCCTCTTTCCGTTATTAGACAACTGGACATACCTATTTTTAAGGTGATTGCCGCCACTGTATTCATGAATACATGGCGCGAATACATCTAAATACTATTTTTAGGTGATTTTTATTACTGTATTCATGAATACTATAGTACAAATACAAACTGAATAATAGCTATAGAAAGTAATTATGTATATGTTAGTTATATGAAGTTTATAGCCACTGAACAGTTGTAATTTTTGAAAATTTCTCAAAAGGAAATGGTAGTAAGCCCAGGCCCATTAAAGTAGACAGCCAGCTTAAATTCCAAATTCCCCCTAGTCCCTCCTTCACTCAGTTGTTCAAATTCCTCTTGCTCAGCCAATCGCAAATCCATCGCTCGAAAAAGGTACTCTTCAATCTCCATATTTCAATTCCAAAAAACCCTAGTTGCATTCATATGCTACACGTATATCTATAGATTACAAGTTTTTCAATATACTCTTCCGTAAAACCCTAGAATGGAGTGGAACCCCGAAACCCTACAATTTCTGTCCCAATGCTTCCTTAATACGCTGTCTCCGTTACCGGAGCCACGCCGTCGAGCTGAAGCGGCACTTGCCGAGGCCTCTGAGAGATCTAACTATGGCCTCGCCGTCCTTCAGCTCGTAGCTGAGCCTTCTGTTGATGAGCAGATCCGTCATGCTGCTGCCGTTAACTTTAAAAATCACCTCAAGGCCCGTTGGGCTCCATCTCCTCCTAAAGAACCAAATGTTCCATCCTTAACCCCAATTTCAAACGCTGAAAAGGAGCTTATTAAAAGTTTGATTGTTTCTCTTATGCTTAAGTTGTCACCCAAGATACAGTCTCAGCTCAGTGAAGCATTGGCCGTCATTGGTAAGCATGATTTCCCGTTACAGTGGCCCACTTTGTTGCCTGAGCTTGTTGCCAACCTTGTTAGTTTGACAAGAGCGAATGATTATGTTTCTGTTAATGGTGTTTTAGCTACGACTAATTCTTTGTTTAAGAAGTTTCGATATCAGTTTAAGACCAATGAGTTGCTTGTCGATTTGAAAGAATGTCTTGATAAGTTTGCTAAGCCACTTTTGGAACTGTTTAAAAGAACAGTGAATGTAATCGATCAAACTGTGGCATCTGGGGCTGCAGATGCAGCGACTTTGAAACTGTACGTAGAGTCTCAGAGGTTGTGCTGTAGGATATTTTATTCGTTGAATTTTCAGGAGTTGCCTGAGTTCTTTGAGGACCATATGGATGAGTGGATGCTTGAGTTTAAGAAGTATCTCACTGTGAAGTACCCCGTGCTTGAGGACAGTGGGAATGATGGTCTTGCTGTTGTCGATGGCCTGCGTGCTGCAGTGTGTGAAAATATTGGTCTTTATATGGAGAAGGAGGAGGAACTGTTTCAAAAGTATTTAAGCGGGTTTGTGGAGGCTGTATGGAGTCTTCTTGTGGTTTCATCTGCATCTTCTAGCAGGGAACGGCTAACTGTTACTGCAATCAAGTTCTTAACCACTGTTAGTACAAGTGTTCATCATGCTCTCTTTGAAAGAGATGACATATTGGAACAGATTTGTCAGAGTATTGTTATTCCCAATGTGATGCTGAGGGATGAGGATGAGGAGTTGTTTGAAATGAACTATATTGAGTTTATTAGAAGGGATATGGAAGGGAGTGATCTTGACACGAGGAGGAGGATTGCATGCGAACTGCTCAAGGGCATTGCCATGCATTACAAAGTCAAGGTCACGGAGAAGGTTTCCCTTCAAATCAAAAATTGTTTGGCCTTGTTTGCACAGAATCCAGAAACAAATTGGAAATATAAGGATTGCGCTATCTATTTGGTCGTCTCCCTTGCCACTAAAAAGGCAGGTGGTAGTTCGGTCTCAACTGATCTTATAGATGTTGAGAACTTTTTTGGTTCAGTTATTGTACCAGAGCTGCAAAGTAGGGATGTGAATGCTTTTCCAATGTTGAAGGCAGGTGCATTGAAGTTCTTTACTATGTTTAGAAATCAGCTGCCAAAGGCTGTTGCAATGGCATTACTTCCAGATGTTGTGCGGTTCCTTGCTTCAGAGTCCAATGTGGTTCATTCTTATGCTGCGAGTTGCATCGAGAAACTCTTGCTTGTCAAAGATGAAGGAACACGAGCAAGATATACAGCCACAGATATTAGTCCCTTTTTGCTTGTGTTGATGTCTAACCTTTTCAGTGCCTTGGAGAAGCCAGAATCCGAGGAGAATCAATATATAATGAAGTGTATCATGCGAGTGCTTGGAGTTGCTGAAATTTCTCGTGATGTTGCTTCAGCTTGCATAACTGGTCTGACAAATGTTCTCAACAGAGTCTGCCAGAACCCAAAAAATCCTATCTTCAACCATTATCTTTTCGAATCAGTCGCTGTTCTTATTAGGAGAGCCTGTGAGAGGGATCCTACTCTCATATCTGCTTTTGAAGGAAGCCTTTTCCCTAGCCTCCAGATGATCTTAGCTAATGATGTGAGCGAGTTCTTCCCTTATGCATTCCAACTGTTGTCCCAGCTAGTTGAGTTGAATAGACCTCCTGTACCTCAGCACTACGTGCAGATCTTTGAGATTCTCCTTTTACCCGAGTCATGGAAAAAGTCAGCAAATGTTCCTGCTCTTGTTCGCTTGCTCCAAGCATTCCTTCGTAAGGCACCCCATGAGCTAAACCAACAGGGCAGGCTATCTAATGTTCTGGGTATTTTCAATACACTAATTTCATCTCCCAGCACAGATGAACAGGGGTTTTATGTGCTCAATACGGTTATTGAAAACCTTGGGTATGATGTGATATCACCTTTTGTCGGCCACATTTGGGTTTCACTTTTTAACCGGCTGCAGCATGGCAGAACAGTGAAGTTTATGAAGAATCTTGTGATATTCATGTCTCTTTTCTTGGTCAAGCATGGGTTACAAAATCTTGTGGTTTCGATGAATGCTGTTCAAAAGGATGTCTTCCATACAATTGTGGAGCAATTTTGGGTACCTAACCTCAAGTTAATCACAGGATCAGTTGAACTCAAGCTGACTTCAGTTGCTTCAACTAAACTAATATGTGAATCTTCAACATTATTGGATTCCAAGGTTCGGGGCAAAATGCTTGACAGTATTGTTACTCTTCTCTCTAGGCCAGAGGAAGAGAGACTGTCGGAGGAGGCAGACGTTCCAGACTTCGGGGAGACTGTGGGTTATAATGCAACTTTTGTCCATCTTTATAATGCTGGGAAGAAAGAAGAGGACCCTTTGAAGGAAGTGAATGATCCAAAGCAATATTTGGTGGCTTCCTTGGCAAATCATGCTGCTAGTTCTCCTGGGACATATCCACAACTTATTAGGGAAAATCTTGAGGCGGCAAATCAAGCAGCACTTCTTCAGCTCTGCAACTCCTATAATCTTTCAATTGTTTGAGAACAATCTGTGTGGTAGTATGCCTTCTTCTTGGTGCTTTTTTATCCAGTTTAATTGTCATTTTATGTTGTCCAATAGATACTTCTCGTTTTTAAGGATTAATCTTATTGGTAGTGCTTGGAGTTTTTTGTGTCGTACATCTTTGATTAGATGACTCATTGAAGAGAAGATTCATTGAATCTGTCTTAGAATCCTGTGTTCAGGTTATCAGCAATTATTTTTTCTGCTCTACTCGAAGCAAGATAAATTGATAGAATAGTTATGCTTGCAGATATTACCTTATTAATTATTTTAGGTGATAATAGAGTTGCTTGAGTTAACAATCGTTTTGTTTTTTCCCCCTACTGATGTTTAATATGTGCTTCGTAAGTGGCTGTTGCTCATTGAAGTTAGTTTGCAGTTCGAGGTTCTTTATGCTATTTTTTAGGCTGCCAAGCCTTTTTTTGGCTTTTTTTGCTTATGATAAATTTTAGCTTAATCATGAACCTGGCTCAAAGTGTAGGAAAGAGTCAGTCTACGATACATATGCTGATGAACATACGCTTTTGTTCAGCCCCCAGTCCCTTGGTTTAACATAAAGATTATACAGTGCAGGATGTTTGGTAGGCGCACATCATGACTTTGAATCTGTGCTGGTGAACTAGGTCTAGTATTTAAGTGGAGAAAGGCAGGGCAGAGGAGACGACCCATTATTCACCAAGTTCCTGAGCTAGAAACAATGTATTTATTGGTTATTAAGAAAAAAAGGCCTTTGTTGAGAAAACAAAAGTTGTCTGATGGAGATCCGTGACTTTATGGAAATATACAATTCACCTTATCAATGAAAAGATTAATATATATTCATTGGTTCCTATCTCATGATCTTATACTTGAAGACGTGTTGTAATATGACTCAAGCTTCTGATACGGACACATTCAAGAATGCTTGTCAACATGGCAGACTGACCCTTTCTATGCCTCGGTTTATTTTTGTCCTTGTGTTTCAAAGAATGATCCCAGTTGACTTCTCTTGTTTGTATGTTTGTTGTCCTTCTACCTTCTGCATTCTATCTCTATGTTTTCACATTCCTCTCTTTTCCTCTATCGGTGGAGCATTCTTAGTGAGAAACAGCCATGCTTTCTCCAGCCTTCGTTTTGCCTCTTGTTTACCTGTTTGCATGTGTCAGATATGAATCCTATTGCGTCTTCTGTGAAATCAGAAATTTCATGACTTATGATCTTTGCCTTTGGCATTTGCCTAATTTACTGACTGAACTTGTTTTGGAACTTCCTTGCATAACCTGTCCTGATGCATTGGCATCTGCATATCCTGGCATTACTTTGACTTCATATAGTTTGGGTTTCTTGTGTGTTGGAACATTTCCTATGTTTATCGGCCCCGAAAAGAAAAACCAACCACAACTACAAATATTGTTGAAATGAAATGTCACGGGTTAGTGCAGATAATGTGTTTGTGCCCCTTTTTGTTAAACAATGCACCATTGATGAGCGTATATTAAAATTTCTTGATTTGACGCTGAGTAGCTAGAATCTATATCTCTATTATCTATTAGGCACTTGGCAATATGATGGCCAAGCTCAGTTCTGGTGCTTGTATCTTTGTTTGTCATCACTTCATTATGTTGCATGAACTCATGCTTAAGAAAAGGGAAGTGGGTCAAGCATCCATTTTACCATTGTTCTTGAATTTTGTTACATGGCTGATTTTGTTCTCTCTTGTTTTGTTTCTTTCTTTAACTCTGCCATGGACTAGGACTTCACTTCTTAAGGTCTTAAATCTGTTGTTTGACCTCTGTGTTCTCATTTCAATTTACCGTTGTGATCCACAGGGTGCCTTTCAACTTGTATGCCTTTTAAGTTATTTTTATATGCCTGATTTTTCGCAGGTTGAACTCTCAAGATCTGTCGTCAAGAAAACCTGTTCGTGGGTGCTCCAGAATTTGGTTTTTCCCTCCTTGCACTTCTTTGTTTATGTTGTTTATGGATCTGATGAAGCATGTAGCTCTTCTGTGTCTGATAGGGTGATGCCAACTGTTGATCTAGTTTGCAAGTCGTCTTTTTCTGTTGTGGAGTTTGCACTGTGCGTCCAGCTTTCCTTCTTTCATCTTCCCATCGCCAGTGGCAGTAGCCTCTATTGCCTCTACATTTCCGACTGAGGTCTAGTTTTTGTGGAGTTATACATGTGATTCTTAGTCATGAGGGATATAGTCAAGGGTTTGCTTCATCAAGGATTTTGATGTGTATGTGGTCAAGTAAAATAGAAATGGTCAAACACCTATAATTTTCAGGGTTGAGTTGTTGTCATGGTCATTTTGCTATCTCGTGCTTCTACGATGGAAATCACTGCAAAATCTGGTGTATCAGGATAGCATTTTTATATGTTTTTCTCCCCCTTTTAAATCTTCTTTCAAGCTCATCTGGATTGGGAAAGTGCTCATCCTTTTAGTGTCAAATGAGCGACATTAGATAGCTATCAGTATGTGAGGTTATTATAGCACGTTATGAAAGTAAAATTATAGTTTCAATGCATTCAAAGGCGGGCATAATTTAGATCTCTCATTTGTAAAAAAATGTTCAAATCTTTAATGTGTGAAAAAAAAAGGGATAATAGTCATACAGAGATACTCATAGCTAATAAATGTAGTCATTCATACACACATTGACAACCAATTAAGGACTAATAATATAATACCTAGTGGCTAGTGCTAGTGGGGTTATTTTTTCTAATCCCACCAACCAAACAATCTCTAATTAGCTAAAGATAACTCGTTATAATCACTCTATGCATATTAAAGTTTTTAATTTCTTTTTGTTTTTTTTAAAAAAACTCTCTGTAATGGATTTACAGTACAATAATTTAGTACTCCCATTAAAGAGACTTTTAGTGGTGTTCACCGCATCAACCCTCTTTTCTTAACTTTATCGCTCAGAAGCTCAACAATATATTAATCATGATTAAGTACTTTTGTTCCACATAGTATTAAATTAAAAGTAGTCCCTGCAAATGCTGTGAATCCGCACACTTGCCTGACTTCCACTTCAAAACCTTATTTTTAATTGTTTGAAATTGTGTTATTTTTGCTTAAAAAGAAGGATGTGTTAATTTGATTAATGGAAGGCGAACTCGAGATTGGTTCGGTAGTTTCTTTCGTCTCATAAGCAAAAGATGAAGTAAACTTAGAAAGCTTGAATAATTTCTAGGATAGCTTTTTGATTAATCCGTCCTAAACAATATTTTACTTGGTTTACATCGACTAGACTAAATGTTAATAAATCTCGAAAACGAATAATCAGTTAATAAGAAACAATTTTTCCTTAATGGTCATACGTGGAGAGAAACCGAATTAGCTGGGCAATGGTTCCGAATATCGAATTATATTAACCAAAATTGGAGTCTAAACAATTTTGTAGGAGTAATAGATTCTAAAATTGAGTAGTAAGTGGAAGAAAAAGTTGGAAAAAGATTATGTAGAAGTTTGTGAAATCCATAATGCTGTAGCCAACTTTTGAAGCACCAAATTTAGGTGACCCAATCAGAAGACAATGGAAAAATGCTACAATTGACTAACTACTCAAGTGGTGAATATACCTAATTTGACCAACACACTCGACTTATTAGTTAGTGCTTAGAATTCACCAATTTAGGCGTAAAGTTACCTGGCCCTAGAAATTATGTTTTGGCCAAGAGAGACATGAAAATCCCTTTGTATATGTTTCATTATTTTCATATATTTTTATGATTAAAGATAGAGCCTAGTTAGAAGAAAAATGAGGCACATTCTTTAACTCATTTTTCGATCTAAGGAAGGTATTTTTGGCTGAGATATATAAACTTATGGCCCTTTTAGGTGGAGACACGTATTATTGAATTTTAAAAAGGCCAAATTATACGTAAATAAACATATCAAACTTTCAGATAAACACTTTAACTATGCTAGTGACCAGCCAATAAAAAGTGTCTATTTAGTCATTACTAGTTACTAGTGTTAAAATGTCTAGCTTACAGTTGAATTTCTATTGTTCATCCTTCTAATTAACATTAATTTATGATACTCCAAGCTTAGAAAAGACAATTATTGGTAAATAAAAGATAAATACTGTTATTGCTGTTGTAAATTTTGTTTCTTATTGTTCTTGTTAACTGTTACTGTTTTGTTTTGACGATGTTATAAAGCTTTATTTTCCGAGCAACTTGTATGAAATTAAGCCCTTGCCTTTCTTTTTATTTGTTTTTTCCCTTTCTCCATTAAGACTCATAGCTCATTATAAAGATTTTAATAAAAGAAGTGGAAAAATATTCTTGAAATCCACCTTCGAGGAATTTTCTCAACTAAAAATCTAATGAAACAGACGATTCTGTTGGATGGGTCGTTGGAAGCCGTTAATACCTTTGTTTGGAAAAAATGTTGGATTTTTCTGCTTCTTTCTTTTCCTTTTTCTTTTTGGGCCAATGTTCTTCTTCCTTTATGAACTCATCACGATCAGCTAGCTTTTTACTATATTCTTCTGTTTGTTGACTAATTCACTAATTTAACTTTTTCTATAATTGTTTAATGAATAATCTAACTTATTAGGGTACCATTCATAACAATATTCGAATCTTACAAGAGATATAAACTCTACTCTTCACTCTCATATCCTGTTTGATATTTAGATATGTGGAGTGCGTGTAACTACAATACATTTCAAGTCTGTTCGATGTAGAAAAGGCTTTGAAAAATCATGAGGTGAATATTTTGTCCAAGACAATGGAGATAATACCCGTCCATATTGGGTTTAATTCATCTTAAAAATTTAGCTCATGAACAGTACCGAGTGTAGCATAGATTTTACGGATTCAATCGAACCTATTATTTTTTTACACAGAGTATAAATATATGTACAAATTTTAATAAATATTAACTTTTGTACTCATAGTTTCAATTGAACACTGAGTTTTGCACTAAGAATCTTATTGATTAATCCGTTGGAATTAAACTTTGAATTCGCCTCTTGTCATATAGTAATAATCTATACTATATTAAAAGTACGAAGGTCTTTAGCGAAATGTCGTTTGTCTTTTTTATCCTTTAAAAATAAATTTCACATTAGACAAAACTGTAATTTGATAATTTTCCCTAAAATATAGGTGTTAACAAGCAACTAAAATTTTAAGCATTAAATCTTTCTTTATTTGAATTATGTAGAAAGTTCTAGAATTTAGGATCTTAAAATTTGTTAAAGATTTCAACTTACGTGTATCCTTCCTTATTTGAACCCTTCCATGTTAAATGTTTTAGTATTATAACTTTATAATTAACTTATTTCATTTATTAAAAGATGAAATTAATTGAATTAGCAGGAAATCAACAAATATATGAAATTAGTTAGGAACTATGTGAAGGAATAAAAGCACACGAACATATTATGGAGTAAGATAATACGAGAAGGAACATACGATAACAGTTTATTTTCGAACAAAGTCCATTTAACAGTTCAACGTTCTCTTTAATTATAAATTGAATACTTAACACAATCATGTCGAACAAATTATTTTCCCATTCAAAAGGAAGTTGTTATTCATTGATTTTTGTAAGACATTATTTTAAAACTACATTGAAGTAATTAGAACAAATAAAAATATTTAAGAATATAAAAGGATAAAAACAAGTTGTTGGCAAGAGTGAACAAAAATAATGATTCAAAAGAAAAATGGCATATAAAATTTTTTATTCTTTGAGAGTAGAATGCTTATTAGAAAAAATTATAATTGCAATTAAAATTATAAAAAATTGTGATGAGCTAATATTTAAATTTTGAATAATGAAAAATAAGTTATTACATTAAATGTTGAGGAAAAAATAACCAAGTATTTAAATTAAGTTACCTTTAATGTTAAAAAGAAATAACTAAATCTTTACATTAACTAATTAGCAAAAAAAATAAATTTAATTCTTTTTCATATTCATCACATAAGTAAAATTATTTTTCAATTAACTAAACTCTTACCATATGAGAACTTTTGTGGTGCAAGATTTCTTTCTTTTTTGAGATCAAACATATTATTTAATACTCTATTCATTCCAAAAAGAATAACACTATTTCTTTTTTAGTTTGTTTAAAAAATTAATAATACTTTAAAATTTAAATAATAATTAAACATGAATATTTTGTTTTATCTTTAATGACAAACTTTTATAGTTGCTTAAATATTATGGTACGTGCAGAATCACAAGTTTCAAAAGTCTTCATTTCTTACTTTCTTAAATTTCGTATCCGGTTAAACTGAATTAAAGTAGATGGATAATATTAATCTAATTCTTTAAAGCTTTGTATTCATTGATATGGTTACACGCGCAAAGCCCGTACCCTAAGACTAGTTGTTTAGTTAAGGGGGCAAGAGTTCTTCTTCAACCGATTTAAGATAACAATTTCCGAAAGCCAAAGGAAAGTTTTTTTTTTTCTTCAAAAATTAAACCAACTTAAAGGTAGTTTCATAAAAAAAATACTCCACAATTTTTTCTAAAAGAAAATATTTTCCTAACATCTATATAGATTATTAATTATTTTCCCATAACACAAATATTTAATAATCTATATATTGTCTCTAATCTTCCTTCTCAGCTTCGAGGCCGACGCAAAAATCAACTTATTTAATTTACCTTTGACATGGTCCTGGCTATGATTGATCAACGACCCAATGTGTAGGAACTTAAAGAGGATTCCATGGATATTCCATACCCTTAATTAATTAAGAATAATATACAGAAATAAAAATAAAACATTGGGAGAAGGAATCAGAGAAGAATAAATTTAAGCCAAAAGAGAATCTTACCGCAACAAAGATTATGGTAAGTTTAACAATGTTTTCTCCATTTCCACTTTAAACTTTCATCAGATGCACCGTCCAATTATCTTAATTTTGACAATAATATCTCCTAAGTATAAAATCTGGCTAATCCAACTGGAATCTACTGATGATAAATATAAGATATGGTTAATTCCACTTTATTTATTATTATAATCATCATTAATTATTCTTTGTTTTGGAGTGATTAGAGAATTTCTTCTTCTATTTCATCTTTGTTGTGTATAAAAATTTGAAAGTTGATCTCATGGATTTCAATTTTGTTTTCAACTCAAATACATAGATTATAAGATAAGGATATATTAGAATATTTTTTTTCATTTACATTTTGTGTCGTTTTTAAAAATCACTATTACTAACAAATTGATATGATATTCGAATTTGAATTTAAATGCAATTTGAGTAGTTTGCATTGAGGTTAAGCCAAGTATAGTGTCGAGAAAAAACTACTTGGCAATTTTAAGATAATATATGCAATGTTATATAATAACAATCAACTAATTTAACATTTAATGATTCAAAGAACAAAAAATATGTATACCGCACATTCAAAATTTTAAATCTGTGGCTAGAGATATCGATAAACTCAAAACGGAGTCATACTAAAATAAAGTTTCATCGGCTAAAGAATCATTTAAATTTTTAGATAGCCGGTTAAAATGGATTTTAAATTAAGGATAATATCTTCACTTGCATCATTATAAAGATAATCATTATTGAAATATATATAAAATTTTAGAAATTGGAATTTCAAAATAGAAATATTTTTTGAAGGATAACAACATACCAAATAAAAATTCAAGTCGTAGTAAAAGAGTCACGTCATAACAAAATAATCGTTCATATTGTGTCAACCTTTGTGCTTTGCCATAAATACAAGTTATTATTTCGTTTTGTGGCTATTAGATTTCAATGACACCAATGAGAATGGTGCAAAAATAAAACTATCACTACGAGATTTGAGAAAATGTTAGTCTTTTTTCATTTAGTGTTTCTTCATTAATATCTAACGATTATCTATAATTATCTAGAAGGTTTAAATTTTAAGGTTATTTACATATAATTCAAATAAGTCAGATATTTAACATGATTAATGTTAAATATCAAAATGGAGTCATACTAGGGGAAACAAATTCACTAGCTAAATAATTTTTTAAATGTTTAGATAGCCGACTAAAATGAGTTTTGAATTAAGGATAATATTTTCACTTCCATTATTATAAAAATAATTATTATTAAAAAATAAAGTTTTAGAAACTGAAATTTTAAAATAGAAATATTTTTTGAAAGATATCATCTCACTAAATAAGAGTTCAAGTAATAGTGAAAGAGTCAAGCCGTATCCCAAGAGTCCTTCATAGTCTCAACCTTTGATTATTTTGTCATAAATATGAGTTATTATTTTGCATCCTAACTATTTTTAGGATCCAATAATACCGCGAGAATGATACAAAAAAAATAAAATTATAACTAGGAGATTTGAGAAATAGTTAATCTTTTTCACGTTGTGTTTCTTAATTAATATTCAATGATTATCTATATTTATCGAGAAGGTTTAAATTTTAAGATTATTTATATATAATCCAAAAAACTCAAATATTTGATATGATTAGTATCTGCCTATTCGCACGGGTGCTAATACTAGTCCAGAATAATATACAGAAATAAAAAGAAAACATTGGGAGAAGGAATCAGAGAGGAATAAATTTAAGCCAAAAGGGAATCTTACCGCAACAAAGAATATGGCAAGTTTAACAATGTTTTCTCCATTTCCACTTTAAACTTTCATCAGATGCATCGTCCAATTATCTTAATTTTGACAATAATATCTCCTAAGTATAAAACCTGGCTAATCCAACTGGAATCTACTGATGATAAATATAAGATATGGTTAATTCCACTTTATTTATTATTATAATCAGCATTAATTATTCTTTGTTATGGAGTGATTAGAGAAATCCAAACCCTTAACCTTTGGAAAGGGCCAGGAGTTAGACAAACTTATTTTACCATTATTAACGATTCGTGATATATTCCTTTCTCGGTTAAGTTTAAACAAATCGAATTTCAAACTGAGTTTTTGTCTATGTTCTTGTAGTGAAAATTTTACCCAATACCATTTCTGCATATAAAAAAATAACTTGTATATTACGCCAAGAATATATATATTTGATAAATTAAGAATCCAATCATATCATTACTGTCCAAATAATTTATTGATCCCTACGACTTTAAGAAACTATCATGAAATATTATTTTTATTATTTATTTATCTTTTAGGATTCATGCGCACTCATTATTTCTTTTTGACAATGAGTTTACTCGACCAATGAAAAACTCGGTGTCGAAATTCCAATTTGTTTCTAAAACATTAGTTTTTTCTTCATTATGGCCTTGACTTACCTACTAATGAAATTTAGTTGCAAATTTCTGTAAATTATGCTAAGTAAACAAATATTATTAGTAAAAGTAAAGAAAGGTGTTGAGAGAAAGAGGGGTTGTAAGGATTGCAAATTAAAGGCGCAGTTGCTTAATGTTTTGCAAGATGCAAATTTTAAAGTTGAAGGAATCAAATCTCCTTTTCAAGATTGAAAAAGTTGGGTCTTCAAAACACATTATCTCTTAATTATTCTTTTGAAAGGGCTTAAAAAGAAGTATATTAATAGACAACAATGATGCATCCTATCATTGATTCAATTCACACTTAACCACACACAACCCTCCCCCCCCCAAAAAAAAAAAAACAAAAAAAAAAACANAAAAAAAAAACAAAAAACAAAACATGCATTATGTACGGTTATGAGATGCAACAACAACAACAACAACAACAACAACCCAGTATAATCCCACTAGTGGGGTCTGGGGAGGGTAGTGTGTACGCAGACCTTACCCCTACCCTGGGGTAGAGAGGCTGTTTTCAAATGACCCTCGGCATCCTTTCCTCCAAGAACTCCCCACCTTGCTCTTGGGGTGACTCGAACTTACAACCTCTTGGTTGGAAGTGGAGGGTGCTTACCATCAGAGCAAACCACCTTGTCTACAGTTATGAGATGCTTATAGGTAAATAATTTTTTTCAAAGAAAATGAATGAAATTAATTTAGAGTTTAAGTTGTGCATACTGACATTGTATAATATTTTTACACTATTAAATCAAATTACCTACAATAATAGATAATTATTAACAAAGATGGTATGACAACCTAAAAAAAAGACTAAAAAGGCTATACTGATAGCATAAACAAAGTTTGCACCTTTAATGTATATATAATTTAAACCCTTTGATTTATTTAAAAACTAATAATAAAAGGTTCTAATCTAAAGTTAGGAAAGCAGCAGGTTGGTCACTAAAAGTGTAAGTTTCCAGGAAACAAGGGTTAATGACGTAATCCTAAGAGAAGAGAGATGTTGATTTAAAATAACTTTGATTGATATAATTATAAACAATTGCTTCATTGTCTAAACTAAGTGAAACACCACAGCTTGATACAAGGGCTGCTTAAAGGAATAATTAATTAATATATAACATAATTAACAATATTTAGGACCCATGATTTGGACTCCAACTCTTTCCCACTCACAATTATTCTCCTCCCTCCGTGCGGCCTCTAAGTATATTGTAATATTTTGTGCATATCAGATTGTCTCCTTTTCATTTTCAATAGATATTTATTTTTCGATTAAGACATATGTTGCAGTGTATTATGGTTGTTAATTAGTACGTTTTAATTAAATTTTGTCTGACACTATTTTCATGTAAAAATAGTTCTTCTTAGTTCTTACTCGTTTAGGTACCCGAAGTTAATCACTTCTTTATTATTAGTAGTTCATTTATTCCAATCAAGTATAACAAATGTTGGTTTGAAAATTTGTGGATTGTTATAAAATATAGCTCAAAATAACAATATAGAACAAAGAAAAACAAGTTAAGAGATATAGAGAGAAAGAGATGAGAGATTATTATTTCTTCTTCAATTGTGTTATTTTTCCTATCTATTACAAAACATTTATATATGCACGAAAAGTGAAGAATCACTATTGTAAAATAATGAGTGAAATGGCCACTATTTAGTGGAATGGCCACTATTGAGAGAAATGGCCACTATTGAGTGGAATGGTCACAAGATAAATATGTCATTGAATATGTAATTAAGCATTTGAGAGGAATATCATGAAGGAAGATCACGGGGGAGGTTATGGAGATAATGGAGAAGAGTAGTGAGCATTACTCCTTTGGTGGTTATGGACATCCACCATAATTCAAAATTTTATAACACTCCCCCTTGGATGTTCATAGATAATGTGCCTCGTTAAAACCTTGTTAGGAAAAAACCCTTATGGAGAAAAAATCCTAGTGAAGGAAAAAGAGTACACATATCATGTAATACGCATTGCTTGCTGCCTCATTAAAAATCTTGCCAGGAAAACCCAGTAGGATAAAACCGTAAGAGTACAGCTCGTATTTGCCTCCCCCTCATGAAAACATCAATTTATTTCACCGAGATGATGTGTTCTCATCTTGTATACCAACTTCTTAAATGTTGAGGTTGATCATGCTTCGTTGAATAGAATCACCAAATTCGCAAGCGAACAAATTTATTGAACATCTATTTCACCGTTCGGTGAAGATTGTGTCTCATAAAGAACTTGATGAAATATATGATTTATTCTATCTCCTTTAGTATATCCTTCTTTCAATTGAGATAAACAAACATCATCGTCTTCACTATTATTGGATTCTTCTATTCAAAGAAAAGTCACACATCGGTTATGTGTTGAGTGACTTGATTTATGAGTTGCTAGTTTATTGACATGACTTGAATAAGTATCAACAATTGATTGCCTTATGAAATAATAATAATATGGCAGTACCCTCACATACAAATAGATTGTTTGAAAAACGAACTTCAGAAAATGCTTGCATTTGCGTAACCAATAAAGCTTTGGCAATATTTGTTATAATAAACAAATCTATATCAAAGATTCCTTTTGCAATATAATCCCAATAGTATTCCAACATCTTCATATAGGAATAAAACTATATCTTGTTAGTATATTATTATGCTCATAGTTCTAGCAAGATATATTAGTGCACCAATTGCACTAGACACAAAAACAAATCATGTATGCCATGATCGCTCTAATTCACATAAAATTTGCTGAAGCTTTATTTAATAAATATCTTGAGAACCTTAATATGCTTCAGAACAATTTAAATCCTTCAATAATTTACATTATATGCATATCAAATTTTTCATGTATTGCTAGATTAAAACCTGAAATGACTACATTCACCACAGGAGAAAATATCTCTATATAATCAATGCCAGGATATTTACAAATCTTCTTGTGACACAAGTCGTCTTTATGTCTATCGACTTGACCTGTTTTTCCGCATAATCACATATTTATACCTCAACTGGCTTTATATTTTCAGGTGTTAGGACTATCCGCCTGACTTCACATTTTTCAGGCAAAATCAATTTTCATTACGTATTTTTCATTTGGCCAATCATTTATCTGTCCAAATTTCATGACAGATTTGAGCTCAAGATCCTCGTCAATATTAATAATATTGAGCGCTACATTATATCAATAATATCGTCGACGATCATTATATATCGATTCCATCATCACACAATAAAGTCATAACTTATCGAGATCTCATTATTTTCAAGTACCTGAGCCTCTTCCATGAGGTCTTATAGAATGTTATGTCGTGGTACTCTTCTTGAGCACTTGCCTCCTTATTATGACCATCTTGATCATTTGTTCCACTCCTTCTTCAAGGAGTTTTATCTTTGGAACCAATTAGTCTATTACGTTTTATGCGTGTCATAGACTCAATGTCCATCGTGGACTTTATTTTATTTGGAGCATTAACAGCTGAAATATGACATTTAACTTTGGGTCAGCAAATGCGTTTGGCAATAATTTGCAAATGAATTATCACTTGAACTTCAAGTTCATATATTCTTGTACGAGGATCTATATGTATTTATAATAATTCATTCCACGTATCACTTTCTCAGCTGCCCATTTTCTCCCCCTAATATTGGGATCACTAACAAACTTTCCAACCTTCTCTGGGAACCCATCTTTGTGCATTGTGGTGGCATAATTAAATCATATAGCACATCCATATTTCTAGATGAAAATTATTTGGTTCCTAACCCTGAACCGATTGTGATAGGGAGAACTTTTCATAACTTGGCTAGATGCGTACAAGTGCTGCTGTATATTAAATAATACATCTCATAGCAAATTTCGTTTTGGGAGTTTTATTCTCATAACCAATGATTTAGCTATAATTAGAGGCATACAATTTTTGCTAACCCAACTTGGATTTAAACCACTATTATCAAGATAAATCACCATAATTTATATTTTAAAACTTTGCTCTAATAATTTGAGCAAACAACCTTGCAAAAGTCAAATTGCGAGTTGATAACAAATGTACATGCGACCATAAAATAGATGCATCTATTAAAATAGTATAATAGTAAACGGTCCACATGGAAGGTGACTAGACCCATATATTTATCATATTTTATTCATTCCAGAAATCAAGGGATTCAATCCCAACCTTAACTAGTATATCATGAGAATAAGCAACACAAGAGAATTCCTCAAAAATCTTCTATTTCTTCAATATATGCCAATGTGAATTCTCAATTAATTTTCGCATCATAATTGAACCGGGATGGTCAACCGTTCATGCCAACTAGTATTTATTCCAATAAGCCTCTAGTTTAATTGTGGCATGTGATTGCATCATCATGCTTATACTTATTTAGTACAAATGGAAGAAATATCAGGTAACCTTTCATATTTACCCGGTATGATTATAGTAATATAAAAGTATTCAATCTTCTTTTTATTTATAATCTCAATATGCCAACCACTTTGGCTAATACATTTGAAACTCAAAATGTTTCTTTTTAGACTTACTACAATATCAATGTCATGAACAATTTTATTCATCTCGGTAGTAATAAATTAGTTCTTCCGGAGCTCTTAATTGATCTTCTACTACACGATCTTTTGTCACACCATCCATATGGTGAATGTCTCCTTCACGAAGAAAATCATATCATAATAAATTATCATGGTCAAAATTATCATAAAAAAATCATTTCTTGCTTTAATTTAGCCTTTAATAACTTTTATAAGGCATGCTAAAATATTTTTGGTGTATCACATGTACGCGGCCAATGACATATTCACGTAACCACACAATAATATGTATTCTCTTTATTTCACTCATACCTCCCTTAGAGGTGAGTTGTGCGGTATTCATCCAATCATGCATTGCATGTCTTTATTCATTACTTTTATCACATATTACCACATTCACCTTTAGAAATGGGTCTGCGTTCTCAATGCTTATCAAAAGTCACATTCTCTTCAATGAATGGATTATAATCAGCGGCATGCTTTATTATTTTTCATACCAATTTGATGATAAACATTGCCTTCACATTTTGAAGGACTATTTTGAGAACCCTTATTGTTCTCCTTTTATAATTATAGTGATGACTATTATTATTTTGATCTTGGGAACGCCCACGTTCATTGGTCAACCACTTGTTTTTATTTAGATTTATTATGCGCCGCTACCACATTCACTTCAAGAATGGATCAAATCAAGTGAGACAATTTTTATGCCTTTTCATAAAAAATATATTATTTTTCTTTAGTCATCATTACATCAACAATATGGTAAGGTGAAACTCAAACTCAATGTCTTAACAATATAAAGGCATGTTAGGCCATAATAAATTGAGACTCAAACCCAACTCGTATCATCATGGAGTCCAGCAGACTTGGCCCGAGTCAGTCACAGCAGCCACGCTCTCCGATGGGTTGTTTTGAGTGTGGCGACACTCGCCATATGATAAGAGATTGCCCCAGACTTAGGAGGGGTGCACCTCCGCAGACTTCTCAGCTACCACGTATTCCACCGGGTTCTCACGCTATGATTCCAACACCAGCTACCGCCCCACCTGCCCAGGTAGCTCGAGGTGAAGGTCAGGGAGGTCGAGGTTGCCCTTCTCTTTCTCTCTATATCTCTTAGTTTGTTTTTCCTTGCTCTATATTGTTACTTTGAGCTATATTTCATAATACGATATCAGCACGAATGACTCATTTCATAATCTTCTATCAAGATTATGTGGTAGGTGCTCTTTAACTTCCATGGCGTTGGCCAATACCAATTTGGCAGCAATGTAACTTTATTCTAATTTTTCTTCATAATGGTATGAGTTTATACATTCATATGACTACAAAAATATCTACTTTTATATATCTAATATGAAATTTCTTTTCGTAGAGTTTTAGTCCTAATTATCAGTAAAAAACATAATTGTTGCCTAAACCAAACCCAAAGTAAAAATTTAAGAAACTGAGATGCACGAGTTCTCTATGGTCGAGGGAGTGAATTTCACTATTTATTATAATATTAAATTATTTTGTGATTAAAGGTTAATGTAGTTTATATTACACGATAATATAAATATAGTTTTGCAGAGAAATAAATTTGTTAAATAATCAAGTATGACCATACGTAAGATTTCTTTGCCTTCATTCATCATAGTGGCGTTTTTATTAGTTTGTGCATGTTATACAGAAATATATGGCATCTTTGAGATCATAATGCTTATTAATAGTACATAAAGCTAATGATTAAAAAAAAGGTAAGTAGATACTTTCTTTTGCTAATTGATGCCTATGGTCGTTGTCATTGCACGAATAACCA
>AWOL01S0166815.1:1484-22841 GCA_000715115.1 Nicotiana otophora | reverse complement strand
AAATCTAAGTATCTTTTTCTTTTCCCTCTCTCTTTCTCTCCTTATTTCTTCTTCTATCTCTCCTCTTTCTTTCTTATGGTTTAGCGAAAATTATTACAAATTATGCAAAAACAAATCAGTGGGATGAAAAGGTAAGGTTGATCTCACATCAAAAGAAATAGAAGCAAAAACAAAGTGTAGGGGAAAAAAAAAGTTCAACTTTATTTTTCTTCTCTTTTTGGGGGGGGATTGAACGAGTGGGTGTGATTGAAATTGGTTGAAAACACCTAGACGGGGCTATATATAAAATTTGAGCAAGATTAAAAGTGATTTAGACTGGTTTCATGTAAAACATCAAACCTAAAAATCCAACTGCGACATGTGTATATCACGTTGTACATCGTGACATCGTGACATCGTGTACATCAGTGTATATCGCACACAAGTTTTTATGGGCGTCAGTGTATATCACTTTGTATATCATGTATATAACACAATTGTTTTATGGGCACCTATGTATATCACATTGTATATCGTGTATATAACACAGATTTTCATAGATATACATAGATACACATGATATACATGAGATATTGCTGATGTACATGGAGATATACACGGGATACAATGGGGGATACACATGTGGAGTCGTCTTAAAATTTGAGTTTTCAATCTAAAATATATTATACAAAGAAGGAATATAAAATTTTTATATAAGCATAAAAAGATTAAGAGGAAACCTAAAAGAGTAATTATCGGAAAAGAAGAGAGAGATTTGGGGATTGAAAAATATGGAGTGAAATTTGGGGAAGAAAGAGAACAAGAGCGTTAAATAGGGAGAGAGAGAGAGAGAGAGGAGAGTGTTGTACATCTCTTTTAAATTTGCATAAAAATAATTTTGGCTATAAAATACCAATTAAATATATAAAAAAAAACTTTAATGTTGGGCTATAGGATGCCATTATCCAAAACTTGGGCTTTTTTATACCAATTCTCTTTATAGGTTGTTATACCATACCATTTTCTTTACGGAAGCGGCCTAAAGTACTCCTAAAATATTGAATTTGGTACAATAAAGCCCTCATTCCATCTTTTTGAATAAAAAAACACTTATCGTTTATCTTCTTGATCAACTATGCCCTTTTTTCTAATAGCCTTCTATTAAATTTTAAAAAAGTAATTAATCCACGTGTTATATTTTTATTGGCCCAACTTAAAATTCAGCCCTAATTTGTAACCCACCCGTAACTCGCCCCAGTACTAACCCGCCCGCCCCACTAATTCATTTAACCCAAATAATCTAATCTTTAAAGACTCAGCAGCGTCTTCTTCTTCCTCTTTTCATTAGGGTTCTTCAAATTCTCCATCTCCTACCTCTCAACTTTGTTTCTTCTTTTGGAATATACATTCATAATTATTCTTCGTATTGGTTAAAATGTCTGTATCTTCTTCTGCTTCTTCTCTTGACCAAGGTGATTCCCATATATGATATTGCGGATTAATTACTAACCATTTTACTGCTACGACACCTATGAATGGTGGTCATAGATTCTACAAATGTTGTCGTTCTGAGAAGAATGGTTATCATTATTGGGAATGGCACGATGAACAATTTTCACCTCATGTGTCAATATTTATCCGTAATCAAATATTTTCATTGGATGCCTTTTGTCAAGAAAGAAACAAGTTGAAGCATATTGTGGCTGATATGATTCATAGCAAAGCTGCAGATTTAAACAAAGTAGATGCCTTGGAGGAAAAAGGTTCCAATTTAGAATTAAAAGTGAATCGATTGAGAAAATTACTGCTATGGTCATGGGTTGTTTTTGTGTTTTTGTCGCGGTGAAGATGATGAATTGATAAGTAATTAAAGATTTTATGTATTTCTACTTTTCTTTATGTTAAGTAGTTGTTGTTGTGTTGGTTATTAACGTTGGTTAATAGGTAATTTGTAGATTAGTATTTCTAGGTAATTTGCAGATTAGTGCTAACAATATTTAATATAATCTATTATTTTTATGTAATTTACTCCATATTAGTTGGAGTTTTAACTGTTAGTGTTGAAGTGGTTAATGCAATCTTCAGTTTTTATATAACAGGTAGTGTTGGTTAATTGTTTGTAAAATTATGGTACTACAGTTTTTATGTAACATGAAGTGGTTTGTTAACTGTTAATGTTGAAGGGCTTTCAAGTTTACAACTTTCAATTTTTCAGTAAGGGACTAACAGGTCGTTTGGTAACACAATAGTCCTTTTATCATAAAATTGTTTGGACTAACATGTCGTTTGGTTGCTCAAAATGGGAGACAATAAAGATATGGATAGAAATGGTTTCTTTTCTCCCACCATTAGTGAAAGAAAGGCCACAAATATACTTTAAATAACACTGTGATTGTTCACTACTTCATCCAAATAAAATTGTTCATACTCTTGAATACCAAACCATAACCGAATGACTGCACTAATTCTTGAATCATAAACATAACTAAAAATGTTCTATCATAAATACCACCAAAAGATAACTAAATACCAAATCATAAACAACAAATCATAACCATAAATAACTAAACAATACCAAACCAATATAAGTAAACTGTCAACATAGTATTTCACCTTACATTATGCACACCAAAAGTTTTTTTCGGGTGAATCAATACAGCAATTGTCCCAACCGATTCACCAAAAAAAAATAAAATGCCAGTACTTGAATCAATCATTACAAAAAAAAATAGTCAGTCATTATAATCTTCCCTAACACTTGGCCTTATTAGCCTTCAGTTTACCAACTCTTTTTTCCTTTTCTACCACCAACTGGTTAGAGGTCATTGCTGCTTTGCCTTTTCAAGTAACTTTCTTTGGTGAATATGGCAAGTTGGTAGGTATATTCATACCAGTCCCATCTCCTTTGAAGTTGATCTTACTAGTTCCAGTTGGTTTTTGTAACAACTTCTTTTGGTGAAGCCTAGTCTTAGCTTCATATATCACTTTAGGCCTCAGAATTGGCTCTTTATCATCTTCATCTCCATTTTCATATTCACTTTCATCATCAGCAATATCTGAACATGGAGCAGATTGTTGAAGTGTGCCTTGAGATGCAACATACTGTTGAAGTGTTCCTTGGGATATAACAGATTGTTGATGGCAAACTTTAGGTGCAGCAGATTGTTGAATGCAGACTTTAGGTGCACTATATTTTTTTGTCTGCTTGTTTTTTGGTAAAACAGAGGATGGTGCTTGAGTTGCTTTATGGACTGAATTAGTAAACACCCTCAGTCCAGGAGTAGGCATAAATGCATACTCTGAATTTTGACTGTCCTGGGGTACTATCAGAGGCATATCTTGCACATCTTGAGAACATCCCCCAACCTACAATAGCAGTAAGAAGACTGTTAGGACAGGAAGAATATAGCAGTAAGAAGACTGTTAAGATAGTTAAGAAGAATATTGTACTTACCAAAGGACACTTTCTGATGTTGTGACCTATATTGTCACATTAACCACATGTCATCACAAGACCCTTTCTTGAAGCTGACCAAATTCCTTCTCTCTTCCTTGCCTTATCCTTTCTCTCTTTCTCTTTACTTTTGGCCTATCAACCATTATATGTACTTTTGGTGGATCTATTGCATGTGTTGGCTCAATTTTTCAGAATTTATCTCCTCTTACTGGTTGTAATTTATGCATGTACACCAACATGTAAGCTTCCTATAAACATGTCACGATCCAATTTAGGATCATGACCGACACTTAGGAGCATGTTCTCCCAAATAAACCTCATCGGTATTTTATAGAAAATCGGACAGAGTTTTTCCTATTTTAGGACTATCCACCAATTACATGTCTCATAAAGCAACAACAAAACCCACCAATATCCAACAAAACTACTCATAATCTTCATCTACTACCTAGTCAGATCTCCATCGCTATTAATCAACCACTTGTAAGACCGTGATGCTAAATCTATCTCCAAAATACGATAAGAAAGTATGATCTAGTGAATAAGTCAAAAACGATAATTAACACACATGACACTATTAAAATGACTACAAAGCGACACTAAGAGTTTCAAAGAAAAGGACAATAACCATTAAATAACAATCCTTTCCCACGCGAATAAATGTGTGGCGCTCACCAGGAATTGTCAACTCGTGTACTCTAATTAATGGAATCCTCGCATGCGTCTACCGTTGCCTCTAAAAAACAACATCGGAGGAGTGAGTCGCTAGCTCAGTGAGTAATAATACTTAACCATAACTGTTTTTAGCTGGGACAAGTCAGAAAATATGCTTGTATAATAATCAAAAAAATATCATGAAGTAAATTCCCTTTTTCCAAATGGGAAATAATAATCGGTCTTATTTGTTTCGTGTAAGAAGGAATCATTTGACAATTCGATAATAAACTTTGTAAACATTATCATATCAAATCTTATGTTTGGGAGATTTCCAAGAAAGAATCATGTAATATGAATCACTGTATAGACCCCTTCGTAAAAAGAATCAAATATAACTGTAGGTCCCTACTCGAGGAAAAACTATATTGTATGCTAGTTCTACCTTCCCACTGGCGAGGGCTATAATTGTCATCTGTAATTTATAAATACAAGGTGCACTAGGTCTAACGAACCCGTCGTTAGCTACGGGATCCTTCAAAGTCTCCTCCCATTTATACTTTTCTTTATAAACAAAACATATTCATATGAAAGCATTTTCAAAATAGTACATGGCATTTCAATTCTTATAAAAATAAAATGTAATCCCATTTCGATAATGGTAATCATATCTCAAGTAATATTAAAACATGTCTGGTAACATTGAGAACATTTTAAATAGTTGTAAACATCTCGAGTAAATTGTTCAGTACCATATCAAGTAAAAGACTTGTTCCACATGCAATTTCAAACATTCAGTGACGTACTATTTTCAAAATCATGTATAAACCATACAGGTTATAAAACACAAGTTGTGGTAAGATTACTACTCACAATACTCGTGCCGAAATACCAAATACCCTCGAGCAATTCGTACAACTTCCTCCAATTAACCTATAATCACATAATATTAATCTTATGTCAATTGCCTCGTTTAGGCTAATTCATAACTACTTTAGAATACCCAATCCTATGAGTTTCATGTTTTACCATCAATTCGTCAAATTATATTTACACATGCTATGAGTAATTCAACTAGTCCATAATCTATCAACTTCAACTAGTCCATCATCTTCAACTTGTATAATTTGTTCTTTTAATTGTTTTTCACACCAGATTATGCCTAATATGTGTATAAGCCTAAACCATAAAGGATCAATACTTCTTTTAGTGCCTAATAAAATTATATACACCCAGATGATAAGCTTAAGCAAACTGTAAGTAAGAAAGTTTACCATTCGAATTGAAAAATAGCTTTGACAAATTGTCTTTGCTTCTCTATTTCACACAAGAAGATTTCAGCACAAAAAATACTTTATGAATTCTTCTTCTATCCTTCTGTCTCAATTCCAGTGAATATCGCCATCTTTTAAACTCCAGTATTTCAATTTTTGGTGTATTTGGGACCTTTGTTTATAGCTTTGGTTTCGGGATAAGCTCTTTGTGCGACAGAAGCTTGCTCTCTTGTATTTGGGTTTTTTTCACTTCTTATTAGATTAGTTACAGTAGGCTTTTAGCCCAATTATCTTTCATATTTTTTTTTGTATGCTAAATGACTAATATGGCTAAACGTAAATATAGGGTATTACAAAATACCACCAATACACTTCACTCAATGGATCCTCTTTGTTATGATTTAAATCTTTGATGGCATGGGGACATGATATTCCTGACAAATACCATGTCCTACATGTACACTCTTTTAGTAGAAGATTGACTATATGCATGTCTGCACCCTCAACAACTTCATGTCCATTGTCTCCATTAAAAATAATTTCACACCCTTGTGCATTCTGTGTGAAATCATTCGGCAATTTCATGGAATATGGACTGAATTCTCCTCTCCAAGTTCTACATTCCTCTTCACGATCTTTCAACATAGTCATGACCTTCCAAACAAGAAAAAAATCATAGTCAAATAGTGGAACCACAGTAGGAAAAAAGGGAATGATTCTGTATCCAATAGACTTTAGAAACAGTGAAGTAAAAGGTTCTTAGAAATTTACCTTCACACTAATATCTTCCAACATCTTGATAATAGGCTTTTGTCTAGCCTCAAGAATCCATTTGTTGAATGATTCTGTAAAGTCGTTATCAACCATGTAGTTCTTGCATATGGTATCAAAGTAAGCCCTATACCAGTTTTGGGGTAGGTACCATATGAGATCTTTAGCGGCATGTTCATTAAAATCACTCATTATCTTCAAATGATTTTTGAATTCTTCTTCATAAGTGCTCCAAGCACACCACCATAGCAATTTTTTCATCTCTACACCCCTCCAATTCTTGCTCCAATTAGCTTCAAGATGCCTAACACACCATCTGTGATATGTACCACAGTCGACACAACATCCAGCAAACACTGCAATATTAAAGAAAGTTTATTAATACATAATGTAAAACTAACAGTGGAAATGAATAATAAAAATTAGAAGTATTTTCTGCATATCTGACATAAATGTCACTCTTTCACCATCTCCTAGCTCTAATGAAGATCTCAATAGCTCTATAAACCACTTCCATGTTCTAGATGTTTCTCTATCCACCACTGCCCAAGCAAGTGGGTAAAAGTGTTTCACTCAATCTTGAGCCATAGCAACCAATAGAATTCCCATGTACTTCCCTTTCAAAATTGTGCCATCCAGACCTATTAGGGGTATCAAACCAGCTTTCCAGCCACTCTTCAAAGCTTGGAAGCACACATACATTCTAAGAAATCTTCTTTTTCCTTATGCCAAAGCATTTTTATAGATATTTATAACCACATCAGAACCTAGGTTATTGTCTCTCAATTCTTGAGCATAGGCCTCTAGCCTATTATAATCGTCAATGTAGCTACCCTCCAATTTCTCTAAGACAAATCTCTTAACCCTCTTCATCTTTGAATAACTAATATTAATGCTGAATTTATCCTCCATGTCAACCCTCATGTCTTTCACTTTATACTTAGGATTGTTTTGGACTTTGTTCTTGAAGTAGTGTTCTAATGCTTGTGGAATAGCTCTTATGTTCTTATATGCTGGAGCACAATTATACTTAGTTTTTAGAGTCTTGATTTTAAAATCTTGAGCTCTATTATCCCTTGATATCAAGCACACAAAAGGACATCCAACATCACATCTATATCTAACACTACCAGTGTCACGCTTCTCAATTCTAAGTCCCTTATTATTAACAACAACATAGTACCCAACCACTCTTTTAGCTTCAGCTAAATCTTTAAAGCTCATACCCATCTCCAACTCCTTATACTTGTCCATTTTGTCATTGACTTCCCTAGGCCTTTCCTTTCTAAATAGATCTAACACATCAGTTTCATAATCACTAGAGTTAATCATATAAGCATAAGGTTCATCATCTTCAGAAGACTCACAATCAGTACCAACATCTACAGAGACATTATAGGGTTCATTATAGTGAATGATGCTAGGAACTGTGACATGTACTTGATGTCGCCCAAACTCACACTACTAATTAGGATTGTGAGGCGGTCGATGTAATTATAAATACCCAACGTGAGTCGAGGTCGATTCCACAAAGAGCTTTATGTTGGAGTAGGTATATATATATATATAGTCTAAGTATATGACGTGCCCAAGATTGTACTCCCACATATTCGGTTGTTTCTTTTCTAGTCCTAAATCTTATGTTAATGTTGTAATTGTAAAGCTAAGAGACAATGTTTTTGGTATTGTTGTTTTTTAAGTTATAAAAGATCTAGGGTTGTAACTTCCACCTAGTTGGTTACCTAACGAATTGAGAGATTTGGGACATGTTTGGTTTGTCGGGACACAATATAGCAATCACACATGATTACTCACTCTATACCTCTCGGTAGTTTGGGTGATTTTGCCCAATGTAGCTTTCTCAAGTCCAAATGGGTATTTCACAAAATAAGTGATAGATGCTCAAGTCGGGTCTTACTATCTCTAGATTCGAACCTTTAATTGGGGCTATCAATTTTCTTGAGTTCATCCCAATTTCTTGTTAGCCAAGTTTTTCTAGACTTAGTCTCTCTTTCTCAAGTAGAAACTAAGTCAATTAGGCATGAATCAATGTTTGCAACTATAAATTCTCAAATTCAAGCAAGAACTGGGCTAAATATCATACACCCAATCATAAATAAGCCCTAAATCAACCACCCATTAAGTACTCATACTAGGGTTGGGTCACAACCCTAGCTAAGGGTTTAGCTACTCATAGAAAATGAAGAAATTAAGAAGAAACTAAGATAAAACTCATAATAGATAATTAAGGAAATAAAATCTAGTGTTAAAATGATAAACTATTACAAAGTTACCCAAAACAGTAAAGAAAAATCGGCTATCTATTCTCAGGTGTTCTGTTCTTCACCTAAATTTGACAAAAGGAGCTATTTATACCCAGTTAAACTTATCGGACAAAATTGCACCTACGGAGTTTCTGCGACCGTACAATTATGTGTGCGGTCCGCACTTTGACATTAGCTTGACAAGATGGACTTTTGCGGCCGCACTTCTTCAAATTCCACGGTCCGCACAATTCTAAGTGCGGCCGCACTCTCGAATTTTAGCTTTGACATGCAAGACTTTTGCGAACCGCACATTTTTGAGTGCGGTTGCACTTTTGATTTTACGGCCGCACAATAATGGTGTGGTCCGCACTTCTTCATGTCCCCAGAATCCATCTCTCTGAACCTCATCATCTACGGTCGTACAATAATTGTGCGGTCCGCACTTTGCATAAAAATTATGTTAGAGGCTTCCTCATGTTCTGCGGCCACACTCAATATTGTGTGGTCCGCATTTTGCCCTTTTAGCTTTGTTTTGGTCCTTGTCCAAAATTACTCCTTCTTGAGTTAATTTTTATCTTTTTGACTCATATTCCAACACTCCTGCAAGAAAGCATATTTCATCAGTTTTCGGGAATACCTTTAAGCAATTTTGAGCTAAAACGAAAGTAAAAGAGTGCAAATAAGTAGTCAAAATCCCTACTTATCAATTTTCCCAAACTTAAGACTTTGCTTGTCCTCAAGAAAATAAGGTAATTCCCACTTCCACAAGAAAAGATCTATTTCAGCTGGCCTAAGGTGAAACAAACACATATCAATTGGGACCAACAATTACCCACAATACTTATGAATTATCAACAATGCAATGGTTTGACTTTTTAAGTACAATAGTTCTAATGTGACACTAGATCATCAAGAGTTGACTTTATTCATCAAGGAAGCTCACTCTTTCATGTAGGTCACTGCAGATCCCAAACTCCTCCTCCTCTACTCTCCGCTAGCATATCTTACTTTAGAATGTAACACTTAATTCAAGGATTGTGAAAAGTTCGCTCATCTCTCTCAAAAGAATATCACAAGTACAACTATAAGTACCATATGCTTGCACCTCATGTAAATTACCACTAATGTAAGCTCACTCGACTTGAAATCATATAGGGTTTTTTCGGGATGTAATGAAGGCTTTTGGACTAAGGTAGGATTTGTTGGAATATCATCTTTCCTTGAGCACTCCATTTTCTCTTTTTAGCTCATAGTTTGTCGACTTTTTGAGTCGTTTTCTTTTTCCTCGGGGGAACTAGAGAGACTTAACGTCACTCTTTCTTGGTCATGATATTCATTTTCTCCTTCTTTGTTTACTCCATGCATTTCATCCTTGTTTTTTTCTTTGAATCCCTTCAACTCTTTACTTTATTCACTTTTTTTGGCATTTTTCATTTTGTTCTTTCTTTCTTTTCTTTGCCTTCCCTTTTCTTCATTTCTTTCCTCTTCTTTGTACCTTTATATCACTTTCAAACTCCTCGTCTTTCCCCTAAACTTATATTTTAGCCAATTTTTTCTCAAGAATGCCAAGAAAAGATCGGGTGCTAAGAGAGGGTCATTACAAATGGGTACAGGCTTATAACGTGGTTATTAAATGAAAAAGGGCTTAGGCTCAAATGAATTGACTAGGGATATCATATTGGTAGGCTATGGGAGATTTCAAATTGGATCAAGGAGAGCCTACAATCATTTCTCAAGCCAAGCCAAACTTAGAATTTCGCCTAGAAAAATATTCAGGGCAAGTTCTAGACTATTAGCACACGTACTTTGGACTTGCAGCTAAATATCTCACCTTTCACGCTGCTGGATTACTAAAGATAATGGAGTCGAGGGCCCACAACAACCCTATTTAGGATTGAAAATCACAAATGGCTTTACTGAACCACTCGATGAATGCTTAAGTCAATACAAGATTCAAAAGATTACAACTAGAGCTATTTTCTGCCAAAAAGTTATTTTTAACCATAAGGCTGTAGGTAAATGTGTTGGTACCAAGTGAAGCATGCTTGAGACTTTTTTATTCATTACTACTGGTTTTTACCTAAACATAAAAAAATGGACTCAATCCCTTAATAAGGTTGTCACGCCATCCATCGCTGGGAAGAGCTACCAAAAAAACGGACTCAATCCCTTAAGAAGGTTGTCACGCCATCCATCGTTGGGAAGAGCCACCCGGTTCACACAAAACCCACCTTTAGAAAGAACCGTGGCATTAATAAAACCAAAGGCTTATACTTCACTTAAACATAACAAGAAGCTACCAAATCAAAAAAAAGCTATTAAAGTAAATAAGAAGTTATACTACTAAGAAAAATAAACTACATAAGCTATAAAATAAACTACTAAAAGGAAGACAAATGAATATACAAACTGAGGGGAAATGAATATATACATCAAGGGAAAGGGAGGAATATATACATAATGAAAGACAGAATAAATATAAAAGAAAAAGAGTATTAAAGTTATTACAGGCCAATGGCAATGTCATAATAAACTATCCAAAATAGACCACCCCCTTAAAACAAATAAGCATTGTCCTCAATGCTTAACAAAAATAAAGATATAGAGTGAAGATAACTCCCTATGTGGTCTCAGTGTGCATGGCATCATCAACACACTCTGGATCCTCCAATTGGATTTCATCGTCCTCCGGTCGGGGAATAATAGGGTGGCTGAACATCTGGAGCATCTCCGCAACAGTGTGGCAGCGAGGTACGACTCCTCAGATTGGCCAGCTGCTTTCTCTAATACCTCAGGTACTGGTGGAACTACTGGTGTTGTCTCCATCAGAAGGTCAAGGGGAATATCCCCAGCTTATACAAGCTTGTCCACCTCGGTGCTCAATCTTTCCATTGATTTCTTTGATGCCTGAGATTTCCGCATCTTCTTCACCTGTTTGCCCAACTCCTCAATAACTCTCCCGTGTGCCACCACTGTATCCATGATAGTATTCTAATTTTCCAAGATTTTCTTCAAAGTTTCCTCCACTGACGGAGGTACCTGACGTGCTGCTGGGGTAGAGGATTGTATTGCAGCAACACTGGATATGTCAGACATCTTTGAAGTAGCTGTCTGCATCCAGTTGTTGAGACTCGCCCATGTTTGAGAGACTCGAAGAGCAGTGAGTGGATATGTGGAAGAGGCAGGCACTGGCATTGATGTAGATGGTCTAGAAGGTGGAGGTGGTGGCATGTCAGCTGTCTTAGTGGAAGGACCGACTGTTGTGGAAAGCATGAAAGTTGTAGAAGGCTCAGCAGCTAAATTTGTAACCACCATCATTGGCTTATCAGACTGGCCACCAGTGGTAGTTGCCTTACCCCAGAACTTTGGGTTTCCTGGACCTTGCAAATAGTACCATGAGAAGGGCTATTTTGCCCGCACCTTTTGATCTAAACTCCTCAGCACCCTTGCATCCGTGAGGTATGTTGTGAGTGTGTTGGGATATGGATAGGAACTTTCATCTCTTTAGACCACCAATGACATATTGGCCGACAAGATGGCACCCACATTTATTGAGTACCCGGCCATGATAGATGCCACCAAAACTGCTCGGGGGAGGGGAAGATTGTTTTCATTCCGGCTCGTGTCTAAGCATTTGCATACAAAAGTTTGCCACCCTTTTGCTTCAAAATTGAGAATGGCCCGAGCAATTGGAACCCCCGCTGTGATCCACGGTGGTGGTGGTCCTAGAGCTATCAATATCTCTGCTAGCCAAGGGCGAACTGCATCACCCCTAGAGAGATTTTCCAAGTACTGGACTGGTTCTAACTCCTCAAATCCCAAGTACTGGTTCAGAGTGCACTGATCGAATCTAACTTTCAAATTCCGCACTTTGGTAACTTTGGAACCCTTCTTGATGTGTGCCACATTGGCATAAAATTATCGTACCAAGTGCTCTTTGGCATCCTTGACACTCTCGGTGAACCACATCCACCCCTGGTGCTCCCGGAACTGTCTAAGGATATTTGGATTGTGAATATCCAAATCCTTAATTAAGAGTTGTCTCTCAAGTGCGAGCGATCTCTGGGGCCACCACTCTCTGAACCTTGAGAAGGCCTTCAAACTCACAAACCGATCCTCCAATGCTTCCTTATTCTTTGACCTCTCTAGGCCACCCACTCGAGTGTCGCCTCCTCTACCATCATCCGGGACATCATCATCATTATCATCTATTTCCACTATTGCCAGAGAAGTAGGTGTAGATGAGGGCTCTGAACCCTCGCTACCGGCATCGGAACCCTCAGAAGAACTTGTTGAGGTAGAGGGTTCGTCCCAGAGTTAGTATCTCCCTAGGAAGTGTGATGGTTGAGACTGGGCCTCAGGATATTCTACCATTGAGTGACCTTCGGAGGCTTCCCTAGATGGGACATATGAGCTTGATTCAGAAGGCTCTGTGGCCCTGCCTCTCCCCGGGGTTTGTTTTTTGTCAACGTTTTCTTTTTCACCCCCAAAGGTTGAGTGCCTTTGCCCCGGCCTCAGAAGGGTTCACCTCTCTCTTTAGATATATATCCTCTACCTCGTGAACGAACCATTGTCTGAAATATGATGTACACAAGTCAGTTAGAGCTCAAAATAGTGTACACAGATGCATAACAGTTACAGGAAAAAAGACTGCAGAAGAGGCAGTGCGGACGACACAATTTTGAATGCGATCGCAGACTGCCATGTGTGGACCGCGCAATTTTGAAGTGCGAACCACACAATTTCGAGTGCGGCCGCACAATCCTAATTCCAAAACACTGGTTCTCTGAAGTTCCAAAGTGCAGTCGCACACATTTGTCTGCGGCCGCACAATTTTCTGCGGACTGCATAATTTTGAGCGCGGTCCATACTTTTCATGCAACATTTTAGCCCTAAGTTTAAGATTTGCAAACCGCACAAATTTGTGTGGGCTTGCACAATTCGAAATTATGCAGCACTAACTCTGTGTTTTACAAGTTTTGCACAATTTAGACATGGTATTTGCAATTAAATATGATTAATGATCTACCCAGACCCCAATGAGCACATATGATATACACATGATTTTAAGCACACATGACTAACAATTGACATTTTAGGTCTAAAAATAACTCTACCACAAAAGAACAAAAACTAAAAAAAATTGAAAAATCTAAAGAAGTAATGAACATACCAGTTATGAAGGATGCATGTAAGAATCTACAATGATGAAATGAAGGAAGATTGTGAACTAATTGAACGTGCACTGTGTTTGCTTGGGGTTCAAGAACTCAGAGTTTGTAAACTGTGAATAGTGCGTTGAGGTTCTATTTATAGGTTGACCAAGTCACCCCAAACCTAAGGTGAGTGCGGCCGCACAATTTTGAGTGTGAACCGCACTCTTTACCTGGACCTTGATGCAACTCTACGGTCCGCACAAAAGTGAGTGCAGCCACATAATTTGTGCAGACCGCACAATTGTGTGTGCGGCCGCAGATTGGCTATGAATTTTGACAAGACAATTTCAGAGAACTTGCAATTTTGGTCTTCCAGTTGTACGACCGCACACAGAATTGTGCGACCGCAGAGTGATTTATGTTGCTGCCTTTAGAATTGTGTAGTCCGCATAATTAATGCGCAGCCCGTATTTTTTCAGCACTTAGCTAATTATAACACAGTCCCTGCAGTACACATCCATTCCTGCATACACTTCAAAACTAGTTAGCACAAAACAAAGCTTATCTAATGAAAAAAAAAGAAAAAAAGAAAAAGACACATGGGTTGCCTTCCAAGAAGCGCATGATTTAACATCGCGGCACGACACAGATTACCAATCATTTGAAATAAAGAACCGGCACGAGGTGGCCATCATCAACCTTGCCAAGATAGTATTTTACCCTGTGCTCATTGACTCTAAACACCTCATCATTTTTATTCTTCAAGTCCAAAGCACCAAAGGGGGGTACATTCACCACTTCAAATGGGATACTCCATTTAGACTTCAACTTGCCCGGAAACATCCGTAACCGAGAATTGAACAATAACACAAGATCACTTTCTTTAAACTTCTTGTTTCGGATGTACTTGTCATGGAAGTACTTCATCTTGTCCTTGTATAGACAAACTTGAATATGCATGGCACAAGAATTCATCAAGCTCATTCAATTGTGCCACCCTTAAGTTGGCGGCAACATCACATTCAAGATTAAGCTTCTTCAATGCCTATATAGCCTTGTGCTCAAGTTCCACCGGTAGGTGACAAGCTTTCCCGAACACTAACCGATACGGAGACATACCAATCAGTGTTTTGTAAGCCGTCCTATAAGCCCAAAGAGCATCATCAAGTTTCTTTAACCAATCTGTCCGGTTGACATTCACAATCTTTGACAAAATACTGTTGATCTCCCGGTTGGAGACTTTGACTTGCCCACTTGCTTGAGGATGATAGGTAGTCGACACTTTATAAGTGACACCATACTTTGTGAGTAAGGTATCAAAAACTTTGTTACAAAAGTGCGATCCCCTATCACTAATAATGGCCCTTGGAGTACCAAATCTCGTGAAGATGTTCTTTTTTCACCACACTTCGAGTTTTATTGTTGGGTAAAGCCACGTCTTCAACCCACTTTGACATATAATCCACAGTTACCAATATGTAAGGGTTACCACAAGAGCTCACGAATGGACCCATGAAATCAATGCCCCAAACATCAAAAATGTCAATCTCCAAGATGGTGGTGAGGGGCATATCATTCTTCTTAGAAATCCCACCGGCCCTTTGACATTCATCAAAACGCTTGACGAGATTGCTAGCGTCTTTGTAAAGAGTAGGCCAATAGAATCCACAACTCAACACTTTTGTTGCCGTTCTAGCTCTACCATGGTGACCACCATATGGTGAAGAGTGGCAAGCCTCAAGAATTTCCCTTTGTTCCTCCTCCGGCACACATCGTCAAATCACACCATCGGTATAAATCTAGAAGAGATACGACTCATCCCAATAATAGTCAAGGCAATCCCGTTTGAGCTTCTTCCTTTGGTTTGAAGAGAACCCATTCGATACAATATCACTCACAAGATAATTGGCTAAGTCGGAGAACCATGGCATCCCGGTCATTGAAATGGCTAGAAGTTGCTCATCGGGGAAGGAATCATTTATCTCAAGGCCATCATGTGGCCTCCCCTCCTCCTCCAAACAAGACAAGTGGTTCGCCACTTGGTTTTCACTACCCTTGCGGTCTTAAATCTCTAGATCAAACTCTTGCAATAGAAGCACCAACGCATTAATCTTGCCTTAGAATCTTTCTTGCTCATCAAATATCGAAGCGTCGCATGGTCGGTGTGTATAATTACCTTTGTACTCATCAAATACGGGTGGAACTTCTCCATAGCAAAGACAATAGCAAGGAGCTCTTTTTTGGTCACTGTATAGTTGAATTGGGCATCATTCATCGTATTACTAGCATAGTAGACTAGATGGAAGATTTTGTTGATACGTTTCCCCAAAACTGCTTCGATCGCCACATCACTTGCATCACACATGAGCTCAAAAGGCAAGCTCCAATCCGGTGCGGTGATAATAGGAGTAGTAGTCAACTTGAACTTGAGCAATTCGAATGCCTTCATATAATCCTCGCTGAAATGGAACTTGGCATCCTTCTCTAAAGGTTTACACGAGGGGTTCGTCACCTTAGAAAAGACCGTGATGAACCGATGATAGAATCCCGCATGACCCAAGAAGCTCCTCACTCCCTTCACGAATGTAGGGGGAGGAAGTTTTGAGAACACCTAAAATTTGGCATTGTCGACCTCAATACCATGCTTTGAATTTTTGTGGTCTAGGACTATGCCTTCTTTGACCATGAAGTGACATTTCTTTCAATTCAAAACCAAGTTTGTCTCCTCACATCTTGTCAAGACCTTATCCAAGTTGTTCAATCAATCATTGAAGGAATTCCCAACCACAAAGAAATCATCCATAAAGACCTCAAGAAAATCCTCCACTATGTCGGTGAAGATGGCCATCATACATCGTTGAAAAGTCGTCGGTGAATTGCATAACCCAAATGGAATCCGCGAGAATGCGAAAATACCATAGAGACAAGTGAAAGTAGTCTTCTCTTGGTCCGCATGAGCAATAAGAATTTGATTATAGCCGGAATATCCATCAAGGAAACAATAAAAATCTCGTCTGGCCAACCTATCAAGCATTTGATCAAGAAATGGAAGCGAAAAATTATCTTTCCGAGTGACTTTGTTGAGCTTCCTATAGTCCATGCAAACTCTCCACCCGGTGACCGTTCTTTTGGGGATCAACTCGTTCTTGTCATTTGTTACCACAGTCATGCCCCCTTTCTTTGGGACACATTGCACCGGAGAGGTCCACGAGCTATCGAAAATGGGGTAAACAACCCCGGCATCCAACCATTTTATGATATCCTTTTTCACCACCTCTTGCATTGCTTCATTTAATCTTTTTTGATGTTCAATTGAGGATTTGTCATCCTCCTCCAAAATAATCTTGTGCATACAAAAGGCATGGCTTATACCCCGAATATTCGCTAGTGTCCATCCTATTGCTTTCTTCCTCTTTTGAAGCACCGCCAAAAGTAGAATCTACCTGCACGTTAGTCAAGCAAGAGGAAAGAATAACAGGTAAAGTAGAATATGGTCCAAGAAACTCATATCTAAGATGTGAAGGCAATGACTTTAACTCCAAAGTCGGAGGCTCCTCGATTAAGGGCTTTGTTGAAAGAGTCTTCCGGTTTTCAAGATCTAAGGACAATTTTCGGGATTCATAAGTATATGACCCCATTCCTTGTAATGCATTTACATATTCCACAAAGCCTTCCTTCTCATCATCATCATGATTAAGCAATACGACTTCCAAAGTGTCATCAATATTCATCATGGCACTAGCATCATCAACAATCACCTCGGTAACTAAGTCCACAAACGAACAAACTTCATTACTATTCGATTGCCTCATAGATTTGCATACATGGAAAACCACCTTTTCATCACCCACCCTGAAGGTGAGCTCACCGGTTTCCCATTAACAAGAGCCTTCCCCGTAGAAAGGAAAGGTCTACCCAAGATAATAGGCACCTCATAGTCCACTTCGCAATCAAGAATCCCAAAGTCTGTCGGGAGGATGAACTTATCAACACGAACCAGCACATCATCAATAATACCCAATGGTCTCTTCATAGTATGATCTGCCATTTGTAACCTCATATATGTAGGTCTTGGTTGCCCAATTCCCAAAGATTTGAACACCGAGTAGGGCATCAAGTTGATACTCGTCCCTAGATCAAGTGAGTGCTATTGTGCACTCAATGACTCCAAAATTGGAAGATCCCGACGCTTTCACAATCCCTTGCACTATTGGAAGCGCCGACTTTGCATTCATTGATCTTTTCTTCGTTACCAAATCCTTCATAAACTTTGCATAACCGGGCATTTGTTCCAACACCTCAACCAATTGTACATTAATGGATAAGCTCTTCATCATGTCAATAAACTTCTTGAATTGGTTCTCATTATTTTTCTTGGCGAGCCTTTGAGGGTATGGAGGAGGAGACCTTAGCATTGATGCCTTAGCCTTTGGCACTACCGGTTTCGGTATGCTAATCACGTATTCCCTAGACGGGTTTATTTCTTCTTGGGTATCCTCCACACTCTCATCAATATCAATTCTCACTTCTTCATTAGCTTGAACCACATTGCTTGGAATCTCATTTTCTTGAACCACTACATCATCATCCACAATTCTTCTTTGATTTGAGGTGGTTGCATATCCACCCCTTCTACTCCTTGTTGTTACGGACATGGCATGTCCCGTATTGTTTCCACCCTTTGGGTTCACCACCGTATCACTAGGTAGTGCCCCCTTAGGATGAGTGTTTAAAGCTTGCAAGATTTGCCCCAATTGAACTTCCAAATTACGGATTGAAGTGTTGTGAGAGGCTAATTGAGCATCAGAGTCGGCATTTTTCTCCATCATTTGTTTGAACATATTTCAATCCGTCCCATATCAGTTTTGGAAAAACTATAACCTTGAGACGGATAAGGAGGCGGGTTGTTTGGTTGTTGATACATCAGGGGCCTTTGAAAGCCCGGCCACCGATTCCCTTGGTTGTTGCCTCCCAAATATCCTTGATTGTTGTCACCCCAATTGCCTTGGTTGCCTTGATTGTTCCAATTGCCTTGATTATTATTATTATTCCAATTAACTTGATTGTTGGTACCACCACTCCAATTGCCTTGGTGGTTCTAATTGTTTCATTTTCCTTGATTTCCTTGAGATCGCCATTGTTGTTGATTAGGGCCTTGAGAGTTGTTCCTTTGCCCTTGGTAGTTATTCACATATTGCACTTCTTCCTCTTGCTCATTGTATGATTCGTCTTGGTCAAACCCACTATCATCTTGCACAAATTGTTCCACACAGTTTTGCACTTATTGACCCTTTCGCCTTCGCTTGTTCACCATCATATTAATACCTTCCATTGCATTTACTTGGTTAGGACCTTGAACCTGTTGAAGTTGAGCTTTGTCCAATTGATTCATTGTAGTGGTCAACTCGGCAATTGCTTGCCCATGATCATGCAATTCTTTATGTAGGTGAATCACATTTGAATCACCTTAAGGAACGTTTGCTCTACTTTGCCATGCCGATGAAGTATCAGCCATTTCATCTAAGATTTCACAAGCTTCGGCATATGGCGTTGTCATAAAATTTCCACTAGCAAGTTGATTGATCACACATTGATTGGTAGTATTGATCCTCTTGTAGAAGATTTATTGAATCATAACCTCAGTCATGTCATTATTCGGGCACTCTTTCACCATAGTGCGGTACCTCTCCCATATCTCGTGCAAAGGATCATTGGATTCTTGTTGGAATGCTAGAATCTCGTCTCTAAAAGTAGCCATATGCCCGGGAGAAAAGAACTTGGCAATGAATTTTTCCGCCAATTCATCCCATGTATGGATAGAATGGTTTGGTAATCTTTCTAACCAGTCCAAGACTTTCCCCCATAAAGAGAAGGGAAATAGCCTCAACCTTAGAGCATCCTTGGATATGTTGGTCTGTTTACTCCCCCAGCAAGTATCCACAAATCCTTTCAAGTGTTTGTACGCATTTTGGTTAGGAGCCCCGGTGAAGAATTCTCGTTGCTCAAGTAATGTGAGCATAACATTTGTGATTTGAAAGTTGCCCGCCCTAATGCGGGGCGGGACTATGTCACTTGCGTACCCTTCATTCGGCAACACCCGGTGTGGAACAGTTCTTGGTGGATTTTGGGGTGGAACGGGAATGTTGTTTTGAGGCGGTCAACCTCGTCTATTTGCTTGAGGCTCAAGAGGTACCTCCTCAACTGAGTCATCTTCCACGTCCACATCCCCCAAAGGCATATTTACGTGAGGATCATTGTTGAGAGACATTTTTGTACCTACAATCGATTCACAAAAAGGTTAGTAACCCGGAAGAAAAAGAACACAAATCACACACAAAACCAAATATATAGCTAAATTCATTTTTAGCTCCCCGACAACGGCGCCAAAAATTGATGTCGCCTAAACTCACACCACTAATTGGGATTGTGAGGCGGTCGATGCAATTATAAATACCCAACGCGAGTCGAGGTCGATTCCACAGAGAGCTTTATGTTGGATTAGGTATATATCTACTCTAAGTATATGACGTGCCTAAGATTGTACTTTCACATATTCGATTGTTTCTTTTCTACTCCTAAATCTTATGCTAATGCTGTAATTGTAAAGCTAAGAGATAATGTTTTTGGTATTGTTGTTTTTTAGGTTATAAAAGATACTCCCACCTAGTTGGTTGCCTAACCGATTGAGAGCTTTAGGGCATGTTTAGTTGGTCGGGATACAATATATCAATCACACACGATTACTCACTCTATATCTCTTGGTAGTTTGAGTGATTTTGCCCAATTTGGCTTTCTCACGTTCAAACGGGTATTTCACAAAATAAGTGATAGATGCTCAAGTCGGGTCTTACTATCTCTAGATTCGACCCTTTAATTGGGGCTATCAATTTTCTTGAGTTCACCCCAATTTCTTGTTAATCAAGTTTTCCTAGATTTAGTCTCTCTTTCTCAAGTAGAGACTAAGTCAATTAGGCATGAATCAATGTTTGCAACCATAAATTCTCAAATTCAAGCAAGAACTGGGCTAAATATCATATACCCAATCATAAATAAGCCCTAAATCAACCACCCATTAAGTACTCATACTAGGGTTGGGTCACAACCCTAGCTAAGGGTTTAGCTACTCATAGAAAATGAAGAAATTAAGAAGAAACTAAGATAAAACTCATAATAGATAATTAAGAAAATAAAATCTAGTGTTAAAATGATAAACTATTACAAAGTTACCCAAAACAGTAAAGAAAAATCGGCTATCTATTCTCAGGTGTTCTGTTCTTCACCTAAATTTGACAAAAGGAGCTATTTATACCCAGCTAAAATTATCGGACAAAATTGCACCTACGGAGATTCTGCGACCGTACAATTATGTGTGCGGTCCGCACTTTGACATTAGCTTGACAAGATGGACTTCTGCGGCCGCGCAATTCTGGGGTGTGGCCGCACTTCTTTAAATTTCGCGGTTCGCACATTTCTGAGTGCAACCGCACTCTCGAATTTTAGCTTTGACATGCAAAACTTTTGCGAATCGCACATTTCTAAGTACAGCCGCACAATAATGGTGCGGTCCGCACTTCTTCATGACCCAGAATCCATCTCTCTGAACCTCATCTTCTGTGGCCGCATAATAATTGTGCGGTCCACACTTTGCATAGAAATTTTGTCAGAGGCTTCCTCATGTTCTGCGGCCGCACTTAATATTGTGCGGTCCGAATTTTCCCCTTTTAGCTTTGTTTTGGTCCTTGTCCAAAATTACTCCTTCTTGAGTTGATTTTCATCTCTTTGACTCATATTCCAATACT
>AWOL01S0166792.1:3052-48856 GCA_000715115.1 Nicotiana otophora | reverse complement strand
TTAATTCACACAGATATTTGTGACATGAAGTCAATACCATCTCGCGGTGGAAAGAAGTATTTCATAACTTTTATTGACGATGGTACTCGATATTGCTATGTTTACTTACTGAATAGTAAAGATGAAGCAATAGACGCATTCAGGCAATACAAAAATGAAGTTAAAATGCAACTTAACAAGAAAGTAAAAATGATAAGAAGTGATAGGGGTGGTGAATATGAATCTCCTTTTGAAGAAATATGTTTAGAATATTGAATTATTCATCAAACAACGGCCCCTTACATGCCCCAATCCAATGGGATTGCGGAAAGAAAGAATCGTTCATTAAAGGAGATGATGAATGCATTGTTGATAAGTTCTGGTTTGCCACAGAACTTGTGGGGGGAGCCGTTCTTACGGCTAACCGGATACTAAATCGAGTACCCCATAGCAAAACACAATCCATTCCATATGAAAAATGAAAAGGAAGGAAGCCCAACTTGAATTATTTAAAAGTGTGGGGTTGTTTGGCAAAACTGCAAGTTTCTAAACCCAAAAGAGTGAAAATAAGACCGAAAACCGTTGATTGTGTTTTCATAGGATTTACGACCAAAAGCATATCGATTTCTGGTTCATAAATCAGAAAATCCCGACATTCACAATAATACGGTTATAGAATCAGATAACGCTGAGTTCTTTGAAAATATATATCCGTATAAAAAGGAATGTGAGTCGATTGGTGAAGGATCTAAACGACCTCGGGAAGAAAGAAAAGAAAGTGCATTTAATCAGGAGGATCCAAGACGTAGTAAACGTCAAAGAACGTCTACTTTTTTTAGACCAGATTTTGTGACTTTCTTATTAGAAAATGAGTCTCGAACATTTAAAGAAGATATGTCTTCTTCGGAATCATTGTTTTGGAAAGAGGCGGTCAATAATGAAATAGAATCCATATTGAACAACCATACATGGGAATTGATTGATCTTCCTCCTGGAAATAAACCTTTGGGTTCTAAATGGATTTTTAAGAGGAAAATGAAAGATGATGGCACTATTGATAAATATAAGGCAAGACTTATAGTCAAAGGGTATAGACAGCGAGAAGGTCTTAATTATTTTGATACATACTCTCCAGTTACAAGAATTACATCCATACGAATGTTAGTAGCATTAGCTATAGTTTATGGTCTTGAAATTCATCAAATGGACGTTAAGACGGCCTTCTTAAATGGAGATTTGGAGGAAGAAATCTACATGGAACAACCTGAAGGGTTTGTGGTTCCAGGTAAAAAAAAGAAGGTATGTAGGCTTGTTAAGTCCCTTTACGGACTAAAACAAGCACCCAAACAATGGCATGCGAAATTTGACCAAATAATATTGTCAAATCATTTTAAGATAAATGAATGTGATAAATGTGTGTACATTAAAAATGTTCCAAATCACATAGTCATTGTTTGCCTATATGTGGATGATATGCTGATAATGAGTAATGACATTGCCAACATAAATGTGACTAAGCGTATGCTAACTAGCAAGTTTGATATGGACTTGGGAGTTGCTGATTTAATTCTGAAGATTAAGATCCATAAGACTCATCAAGGTCTGGCATTGTCACAATCTCATTATATTAAGACAGTACTTGAAAAATTCAAGCACTTAGGGTTTAAAGTTGCAAAGACTCCAATTGACGTGAATCTTGCATTAACAAAGAACAAAGGCCAAGGCACATCACAATTGGATTATGCTCGCGTGTTGGGATGCTTAATGTATATTATGAATTGTACACGACCATATATAGCTTGTGCTATAAGTAAATTGAGTCGATACACGAGCAATCCAGATCAATCTCATTTGATGGCAATGAAACGAGTTTTGGGATATTTAGAACATACCCAGGACTTTGCTTTGCACTACAGTAAATATCCTGCGGTGATTGAGGGATACTGTGATGCAAATTGGATCACTGGTTCAACTGATTCTAAGTCCACAAGTGGATATGTATTCACTATTGGTGGAGGAGCAGTATCTTGGAAGTCGTCCAAGAAAACTTGTATTGCTCGCTCTACAATGGAGGCTGAGTTCATAGCCTTAGATAAAGCCGGTGAAGAAGCTGAATGGCTCCGGAATTTCTTGGAAGAGATTCCATTTTGGCCTAAACCGTTGGCACCAATATGCATACATTGTGATAGTCAAGCAGTAATTGGAAGGGCTGGGAGCGTGATGTATGACGATAAATCTCGTCATATACGGCGAAGACATAAAACCGTTAGGCAATTACTCTCTAGAGGAATTATCACGATTGACTATGTAAAGTCAAGCGATAATGTGTCGGATCCACTTACAAAAGGCCTAACTAGAGAGGTAGTTGAGAAATCATCAAGGGGAATGGGGCTATGGCCGAGAACAAGTCATTGTGGCGGTAACTCTACCTAGAAGACTGGAGATCCCAAGATCTAGGTTCAAAGAGATCAAACAAAGTCATTAATGACGGTTCAACATTGTCAAATAAAATTTTAGTCCATTCTCGTGATGAGACAATGTTCAGTACCAAGGATAAAGCATTAAGGCTTTTTAATGATTTCTAAATTTGATACGGGGTATATCAAATAGTGTATCTACAGGATGACACGTTTAGGAATCACCTATTTAAGTGTGAAGTGTGAGCCGCTTCAAGGAGAACTTTGTAAGGCCAGTTCTCTACGCACTTATGAAACCAGGCGGTGTTCATGGCTGAAACGAACACAACAATGAGAACCAAAGACGGTTAAGGGTTGATTGTGTGACTTATGGTTGTCTAGGTATACACCAAAGATCGACGGTTCAAAGATATCAAATCTACCGATTGACCGAGTATATCCGACATAAGTTCACTACGGAAAGTTCAAAGGGAAACCTACTTATCCAGATGCAATTAATCCTTGCTTGCGAATCATACAGTTTTTCATGCATATTTCCGTGATATAGCCATTCCCCATTCATGTGGGGGATTGTTGGGTTTTTAAACCTAAATGTAGCTTAAAAGAGGGTTAATGGGAAATGGAGAAAAATTGAAAATATTTGAGTTTCTCTCCTTGACAAAGGGACATTGTCCCATATTGAAAGAGGTAAAGATTTTGATGGGTATATATACAATTGCACTTCTTCTAGCTCTTAAAGAGTTAAAAAGAAGGCAAGCCTCGCGCCGTCGTCGTCGTCGCTCGCTCGGCTCGGCTTCGGCTTCGGCTTCGGCTTCTAATTTGGTCAAATGATTGATTGATTAATTGATTAATTTTTTGGACCAAATTTATTTGTTAATAGTAAATATTAAAATAAATGTTATTAAATATCCGTTTTTTTAAACGAAAAATTAATATTAAATCCAACGGAATAGTATATGCCCTTTGTTTTTTGTAAAAGCCATTTAATTTATGGCCGTTTTACACAAACAACCCTTCTGAAGAGTTGCACCTCTTCAGTTTTGAAGAGTTGCACCTCTTCAGTTTGAGCTCAACATTGGCTATAAATACCAGTCCATTCTCTCAGATTTTTCATACGAATTTCTGACTTCTCCTCCTTTTTTCTGCATTATTTTTACTACAAAGAAAGCAACAGTAAGTGTGATTTGCTATCGATTTTGTGTTCGCTGAAATACTGGGATTTGAAGTATCGTTACACCAGTGTGTAATTCGTTCTATACTGGGAGAAAATAATCCACAACCTTGGGTACTAGGAGGGGATTAAATTCCTTAAGGAAACACTGTGAATTCAGTGGGTTCGGATTAAATTTTGTTTTTTTTACATTTCTATTTATATGTTATTTTATCTTCTCAAGAATTATTTTACAAATACAGACTAATAACAACACGCAGTTTCATGGTATTACTTAAAGGTATATGTCCCAAGGCATATGACATATTGCGCTGCATCTGAGGCTGAGAAACAGTTCGCAGTCAAACTAAGCGACTACTACGAGGGCATTCTCTATTTAAAAGGACTTTGACCGGCAGACTGGGATATTTGTACTTGATTCATCTGCCTAAACAAAGCATGAGAGGTTGGTCCCTGTGCAAGAGGTGTTGAGGCCGGAGGCTGAAGTTACCCGGAGATGGTAAATGCTGGGGTGACTGAAGTGGCTTCTGTAGTGGAGAAATATGTGGGCCACCAGTGGGGAGTGATTTAGCAGACTTGACAACAAAAAAACAATTTAGCACAAAAATAACAGACAAAAATCATTCCTAAGATTGAAATAACATTAAGCAAGTTTCTATGGATACATACCACTACCAGTTGCGATGTAGGATCAGAAGAAGCCACAAGTCCTGTAAGAAACCCATCTCCACTGCCACTAACACTCCCGAAGGAACCACCCTAAAAGTTTATGCAGGCAGCATTATGATGTTTTAATGAAGCAGCAAAGTGATACAACACATGTTTCTATACATATAAATAAATAAAAGTGTATAATGTATATACATAGAATAAGCCCACAGGATACAACATCGTATTGACATTCAATTAATTATTCCTAAACAAAAATTAGTTGGGTTCAATATCTTCTAAAAATTACATCTAGAAAAAATTGTAGTCACTCATATAGTAGTCCAATTAAGATTGTGATACGGCCAGAGGTCACAATCATATAGAAGCTCTTCTACTCGAATTATGTCTAGAATAAAGTATCATACCGATGCCACTTTAACTTCCATATTTCTATCAGAAGATCTGAAAAATTATTCAGATTAAATCATAAAATATGAACTATAAAGAGCGACTTTGTGAATTGGGTTCTAAAAGTAAAAGAACTTTGATGAATCAAGCAACGCCAAAAATTTAATAGTGAAGTCTAATAACTAATAAGAGAGACAAGGAAATAATCAGAGTCATCCAAATATCGCACAGAGCCATGATTACCATATGCCGATGTTCTATTAATCGGCTTCTACAAAAGACAAAGTATAATATAAAGAAGCAATTAATGTTTTAATTCTATGAGTAATTTTTGTTTTATAACAAGTATCTGAGTAGTTTGTGTTTGAATATTACAAGGACATGTAATGAAATTCACTCATAAAAGAAACCAGAAATCCCCAAATAAATTTGACCCAGAATTGATGATATTAAATGCAATGAAGGATGAAATAAGAAAACATGTATCAGCGAGTGAATCCATGCACTAACAGCAACATTCAAGCATATATTACAGATCTATGAATTGGTCTAGTAATATGACTATAGCACGAAATGTTAATGACATTAAATTCAGTTTCCCGGGAAAGAGAAGGAAACAGATGGTGTAAGCCATTTATAGTATTCCACAACATTTTATTATACCTCATGTGTTTCTCCTAATTCCAATCTAACAAGACATATTTTTACAGGCACAAATATAAGTCAAAGAATTGGCTTGCTTGCTTCTGCAACAATTGACCAACATACACAGAGGATGCACATTTACCAAATCATACCCGAGTCTATTATACAGCTTAAAATTTGATTCCATAGGAATGCTAGAGCACAGAAAAAGACAAGAAAATAATTAAATCAGCATTGCTTCCCTCTGCAACAATTAACCAATATACACAGAGGATGCACATTTACCAAATGTTCAGTATCCTTCGATGCAAGTAATCTAGTACTTAATCAGAATTCATTAAAAGAACAAACCAGGAAAATGGGAAAGCTAAGATTATATTTTCCTTGCGTAAATAAGTTGGTATTAGGTGGGTTGTTATACACCATGGGACCTCTCATGTAATGTTCATTTTCCAATTTGACTCGTTAGACTTAAGACTATGTATTCTTCTCAACTGCTCTCTCTTTTTCTGTTTGTGTCTCTTACTAGCCAGCAATTTCTCTATTTAAGGCCTCAACTTTCAGTATCACCTTATTAACTTAACAACCATAACTTGCCATAAAATTTTTAATCATCAAATCACCCGTAAAAGGAATAAAATGGCCTCCTTCTACTTAGCTTATTTCTGCATATTGTGCTGAGTTTTTCAGTAACATTTGCAAGTGGAAATAGTGTTCCCAAGAAATCTAAGGAAATATGCATTGATGATACAACCATCGTGTTAAGTTTTGGTTTGTATCAAAACAACTACCCAGAAGCTGAAGCTATCATATATCCATGGGTGGAAAGAGCAGTGTCTCTAGACCCCAGAATGACTGCTTTTTTGCTTCGTCTTCATTTCCACGACTGCTTTATTAGTGCAAGTCCACTTTTTCTTTTTTCTTTTTATTTGAATAGTATATTTTATGTTAAATAATACTCCCTCCGTTTTAATTTATGTGAACCCATTTGACGGGACATGGAGTTTAAGAAAAGAGAGAAGACTTTTGAACTTGTGTAAAATGAGGCACATATATTTTGTGTGGTTATAAATCATTGCATAAAGGTAAATTGCTTCCAAATAAGAAAAGGTGTCATTCTTTTTGGCACGGACTAAAAAGAAAATAGGTTCACATAAATTGAAACGGAGGGAGTACTCCATATGTAAAAGCATTTCAGGGATGTGATGCTTCAGTATTGCTGGACGATACCCCTAATTTTACAGGAGAGAAAACAGCTGCTCCAAACTTGAACTCATTGAGGGGTTTTGAAGTGTAATTCCAGTAAAGCTGACTTAGAATTGGCTGTCCCCAAACTATATCTTGTGCTAATATTCTTGCTATTGCTGCTAGAGATTCTGTTTTTATGGTATTATATTATTCCTTATAATACTAACAAATAAGTAATTCAGAACTTTTTCAATAATGCATGCAACTCCAATATAATTATTGCAGTCAGGAGGTTGGGGCTGGGAAGTGCAAATGGGGAGAAAGGATGAAAAGCAGCAAATAACAACATTCCTGGACCAAACTCACCCTTGTTTCCAACTTTCAAAACCTTGGTCTTTCTCTTCAAGATATGGTCACTCTCTCTGGTAAAATTAATTTGAAGGGCTAGATGATATTATATTGATTTAACTTATCGCGGTCTAAAAAAAATGTAAGACTAATTAATATTATATTGAAGGTGCACATACAATTGGTAGGGCTAGATGCTCAACATTTAGTTCCAGGCTAGATGGGGGGAGCAATTCAGACATGAACTTGGATTTCTTGTAGTCACTGCAGCAACTGTACTCAGTTTCTGATACTAACACAACACTAGCAAATCTTGATGACACGACACCATCAACATTCAACAATCAGTACTACATTAACTTTCTCTCGGGAAAAGGGTTGCTTGTTTCAGACCAGGTCTTAGCAACTGGGGATGACAATACTAGAGAAATAGTGCAAACTTCTATGGATGATCCATCTTTTTTTTTTCTTTTTTCTTTTTTTTTTTTTTTTTTTGAGGATTTTAAAAACTCCATGCTCAAAATGGGAAGCTTGGCACCACCAACTGAAATAACTGGTGAAATCCGTGTTAACTGTAGGGTTGTTAATCAATTTAATTCTTAAGACTCCTTAAAAACCATTATTATTTGATTGTATATGAACTAAAAGTAAGTTGGTTGGCCCTAGCTACAATGGCCAAATAGATCAAATATTGATAAGATCCATTATTCACTTAAAAAATAAATATTTAATAGATAATTAATGGACTTAACTATTAAAGACTCGAAGAAACTAAAAATTCTCCCAAAAATAATCACATTTAAGAAGCCATAAATAATATGGATACTCATATTATCCACCAAATAACTCATTTTCTATTCATATTGACGGGCTGAATATTTTATTCATTTTTGCATTACCCATTTTCAATCTACTCATATCCAACCTGACCCGCCCACTTGTCACCCCCTATGTGCGAGTATTCTGCATCATGGTAGTTGAGCTGCTCCAATTGGTTTGCATTAGAATTTTCTCGTCAATCTCAAATCTAGAGTAGAGAACGATCTCTAACAAACAGCATTTAGAATTTTTGGCTGATCTTAGATCTGGCTAGAGAACGATAAAACCTCTAGCAATAAACACATCGAGCCTTGCTATGAAATGGCCGCAACAAAGCGACATATTGCTATTTTAGGATATAGTTGATTGTTTTGACTAATAAATATCACTACTTCTGGCACATACGATCTACCTAGTAAGACGTTGCGCTGCTCTCTTAAAAAGATATCTAACGCCTTAATATTTGCGACCGGGGGTAGTAAAAAACACACGTATAGAGTCAAGCTACCAAAGCAAAAAGACATAGGAGGAGGAAAACTAAATTCAGAGAAATTAAGATGTCAAATAGAACGGAAAGACGTCACCTGAAAAAAGTATATAACTCATTATACATGTCAACCCACCAAAGCCAGGTTTAGGACATAAAGCATGTAATGGAGTTTGAGCAAAGGCAAGATCACTGCATAGCTACCTCAAGCAACCTAATTGTAACCCCCAGCAGATAATAATGCAATGCAACCATCTCATACACAACAAACTATTTGCTTAAATGATTTATTCTCTTTGGTCAAGGCTACTTATTTCTAGACTACAAACATCTTTGAACCCTGACTGTGGGCTCTGATATAATACGATGCAGTGGGGGCTAGTATCAAGAAAATTCTGGAAGCCTGAAGCACAAAATAATATTTCTAAGAAATCTAGAACGCTTTTGTAGCATTTTGAAGCTACAGATGGATTGGCATGGGAGCATCAGACTCCTTGGGAAGTGTACTCAATACTGTAAGTTCCTCTACCAAAAGATATTCACAAAGTAATGCTACATCTCACTTGAAATCAGACTGCACAATACAACATTGTGGCATTTGCTTCCAGCTAAGTGCATCATTCAGACACAAAATTCAAGCTCCTGAGAACAGATATTCATAAAAAAGGCGTTAGTAAAGCAGGAATAAGATTCTCAACTGTAAAATAAACAGAGGCATTTGCTTCCGCCAATGGAGCAAAACACGCATGCCACTAAGCAAAAGATGCAAAGGCCTGGCCATTGCATATCCACATCCATTGGTAAAAACCCTCTAAAGTAAACAAAACTTCTAAATCCAGCTCACAGCTGATAAATAAGCCCAGCTTCTAGAATGTTATTTGCTCAAACACCAACCACAGCAAAACAAAAGGGTTGCAAGATGGTATCATTGGACTTTATTTTTGACCAACTCAATAAAATCTGTAATCGAAAGAAAGGAAGAGACCTGCGGGCTTGTTTTTCCACATCCACTCCTGAGCAGCCTGAATCCCCTGCGAAGAGGTAAGAAGATGAGAGGATATGGCAATCAAATGCGCTACGAACATGTTCGTCACCCGTTACACTAACTGAATAGTCCTCAATTCTATTCATTAGAGAACTACACACTGTAATCAGCACATTACGAAATAGTTGAGAACCCTTTAATCAACTAACTTCCTTACTCCAGATATGCGTTGCTCGCGCCAAATAAATTTTTATATATTTGTCGACGATAACAAACACCAGATACATGCTACATCATTGAAGATCTTTTGGCGAATATAAAAGCACACAAGTTTAAGATATAGCAGAAAGTTGGATTATAGAGAACGTAAAGCAGGATACTGAAACAGCCCTTCTGGCTCAATTGGAGCTTACAGGTTTCTGTGACCACAGTAGAACATTGGTTGCACCCAACAACTGTCTTTATGAAAAAGCCGATTAGGGATTTATGAGAAAACACACATCAGTGATTGCATTTTTGACCCAAAAAGCAGTGCATCTATGGGAAGATGAAAAGGGAATTCTATAGCTATAGCCAGCCACTATTTTGCTAATTCAACTGAAAATTGTGTCCATACTGTTAGTTGAATGTTAACTGAAGCATGCCACCAGACAAAAGAAAACATAGCCAAATTCAGAACGGAGTCTTTATGAAAAAACCGATTAGGGATTTATGAGAAAACACACATCAGTGATTGCATTTTTGACCCAAAAAGCAGTGCATCTATGGGAAGATGAAAAGGGAATTCTATAGCTATAGCCAGCCACTATTTTGCTAATTCAACTGAAAGTTGTGTCCATACTGTTAGTTGAATGTTAACTGAAGCATGGCACCAGACAAAAGAAAACATAGCCAAATTCAGAACGGAGTACTTAGAGTCGGGAAAAACACATTCAAACAGGAAAAACTTTTCATCTTCTCCCTTCTCTGCAATTAGCTGTGGTGAGGGGAGAAATATGGTCACAGGTTTTGCCAAGTACTGTGGTTAGGGACTGTAGAAGCCATACCAGGGAGAAACCTCTCAGCTTCAGCACAAAAAATAATGCAGAAAGCAGGTATTAGCAGAACACAAGCACACAGATGATTTCATTAGCACAGGCTACGTTCAAGATATTTCTACTTTTTCTAAACCTTCATTACGAGTCAAATTGAATAGCCTAGATGGCAAGATATGGCTTAGAAGTTGATACTGCACATCAACAATAAACCCGGTGTAGTCCCACAAAGTGGGGTCTAGGGAGGGTAGTGCGTACGTAGACCTTACCTCTACCTTGTGAAGGTAGAGAGGCTTTTTCCGATTGACCCTCAGCTCTGAAGTTGATATTGTACATCACAAGATACAAATTCTACTTCACCAGCCAGGCAAATATTTTACTGGAAATATAAAGGGCAATATTTCTACAGTTTAGTGAATGATTTACAAAGAATTTAAAAAGATATGATCAGAGCAACAATGAAAGAGCATAATGGTAACTGAATCGGTTGTTGACCTGTCATTCCAACTGCGTACTGGAAAATCAAAACCAAATAATAAAAATCCACTGAAATTCAAGTCCTATGAATTAGTATGGGTTAAATGCTAACCAGAGATCCTTGAGAAGCTTGTTGCATTTGTTGAGGAGGGCGGACCTGTGTTTGGACATATGGTGGGAGCTGACATTGAAGTTGTGCTTGCATTTGAGCTTGTTGGTAAGGCAACCCATGTGGTTGAGCCTGAATGCGAGGCTGTTGGGCAGACAATTTTTGCTGTTGCTGTTCATATGATATCAGCTCCTCCGGCTTTTCCCACTAAATTTCGAAAACAACGCATTATTAGGTGGCCTAAGAAATTAGAACTTCAACCAGAAGGCAGAATAGCAGATGTGTACCCTGCTTTCTCCCGTAATACTGTCATAATAGTAATTGAATCCATCAGGCGATGTGTGCTCTGTCCAATTACATTTCACCGGACCTGTAATCTGGTTCATTCCAGATGCAGTAGATGAAGCAGGAAGTGCATCTGCTTTTGGTTGGACAGCTGTGGAACTAGGTACCGCTTGTTGAACAAGTCCAGGCCATGGAGACTGCATGATAATATACATTGTGAGCAACTGACCTCAATTTGCACAGTAACATTTACACCCAATACTCGTATATTCTTGAAATAGTTATAGTATGGTGAGGGAAAAACAAAAGTGAGCCCCAACCAGAATTGGATGAAATAGAGCACATATTGGGCCTTAGAACATACAAGTTTAAAGAGAGCAATGGTCAGTAAAGACCATGTATCATTCAAGTATCACAGAAATTATTTTCAACAAGAAAAACCTGAGAATTGCAAGATCTTGAGTTTCAAGAAATTCTATTATGAAAATTTTCTCAAGTGTACCTGTTGTTTAACATCTTGTGTGCCCTGCTGGACTGCTGAGCTTCCATTAGATGGTTGCATGAGCTGCAATTGTTGCTGTAGCTGAGTAAAGGTTTGCTGTGATGATTGAAAGCTCGCCTGCAGATTTTGCGTCTGTTGAGACAACATTTGTGCTAGTTGGGAAGGTGGCTGATGAAGATGTTGAACCAAATGCTGTGGCACAGGCTGCTGGTTTGCGATTGCAGATGCAACATGTAGTTGCATCTTATTACTTAAAGGTGTATGTCCCATTGCAGATGACATATTGCGCTGCATCTGAGGCTGAGAAACAGTTGATTGCCAAGTCAAACCAAGTGACTGCTGCGAGGGCATTCCCTGACTGAAAGGACTTTGACTGGCAGACTGGGACATTTGTACTTGATTCATCTGCCTGAATAAAGCATGAGACGTTGGTCCCTGTGAAGAAGGTGTTGAGGCTGGAGGCTGAAGTTGCCCGGCAGATGGTAAATGCTGGGGTGACTGAAGTGGCTTCTGTAGTTGAGAAATTTGTGGGCCACCAGTGGGGAGTAGTTTAGCAGACTTGCCAACAAAAGAAACAACTTAGCACAAAATAACAGACAGAAATCATTCCTAAGATTGAAATAACATTAAGCAAGTTTCTATGAATACATACCAGTTGCGATGTAGGAGCAGAAGAAGCCGCAAGTCCTGTAAGAAACCCATTTCCAGTGCCACTAACACTCCCGAAGGAACCACCCTAAAAGTTTGTGCAGGCAGCATTATAATGTTTTAATGAAGCAGCAAAGTGATACAACACATGTTTCTATACATATAAACAAATAAAAGTGTATAATGTATACACAGATTGAGAGTATAAGCCCACAGGCTACAGCATCTTATTGACATTCAATCTACTATTCCTAAACAAAATTTAGTTGGGGTCAATATCTTCTGGAAATTGCATCTAGAAAAAGTTGTAGTCACTCATGCAGTGGTCCAATTAAGAATTTGTGATACCGCCAAAGGTCACAACCATATAGAAGCTCGTCTACTCGAATTATGCCTAGAATAAAGTATCATACTGATGCCGCTTTAGCTCCGTGTCTATTAGAAGATCAGAAAAATCATTCAGATTAAATCACAAAACCTGAATTATAAAGAGCGACTTTATAAATTGGGTTCTAAAAGTAAAAGAACTTTCACGAATCAAGCAACGCCAAAAATTTGACAGTGAAGTCTAAGAACTGATAAGAGAGACAAGGAATTAATCACAGAATCATCCAAATGACTCACAGAGCCATGATTACTACATGCCGCTGTTCTATTAATCGGCTTCTACAGAAGAAAAGGAATGACGTAAAGAAGCAATTAATGTTACAAGGAGAGGTAATGAAATTCCCTCATAAAAGAAACCAGAAATCACCCAAAGAAATTTGACCCAGAATAGATGCTATTAAAGGCAATGAATGATGAAATAAGAAAACATGTATCAGCAGATGAATCCATGCACTAACAACATTCAGGCATATATTACAGGTCTAAGAATCGGTTCTAGTAATATGACCATAGCACGAAATGGTAATGACATTAAATTCAGTTTCCCAGGAATCGGAAGGAAACAGATGGTGTAAGCCAATTATAGTATTCCACAACATTTCATTATACCTCATGTGTTTCTCCTAATTCCAACCTAACAAGACATATTTTTGCAGGCACAAATATAAGTCAAAGAACTGGCTTGCTTCTCTCTGGCAACAATTGACCAACATACACAGAGGATGCACATTTACTAAATCATACCCGAGTCTATTATACAGCTTAAGACTTGATTTCATATGAATGCTAGAGCACAGAAAAAGACAAGCAAATAATTAAATCAACATATTGCAACACTGCAAACTTTTAATAAAGATTGCAGTTTCCCCTCATAAACAGTTTATCTGACGGCAACAGAGGATTCACCGCTGTTTTTCTTACCAATGAAGACAGCGCTGTGGTATCAGTGGTTCTAGGAGGAAACTGATTTCCAAAACCATGCATCCCTTGGTTGGAAATTGGCCCGAGACTTTCTGGACTCATGGGATGCCAGGCATTAGGGCCTGTTTGGTCTTGCAAAGGCTCTCCAATATTAGGTGGCGGTCTACATATCAGAGAAAACGAAGAGAGGGTCTCTGAGTTCTATTTCGGGAAAACCTCAGTTGCAAATGCAAAAACTTAACTAATACCTAATTCCAGGGGTTGGGAAGCGAGGTCCAAAACCAGGTCCACCAAAAGCTGGTCCACCACCTCTGAAAGGAGTGAAACAGAGTGATAAAGCAAACTATAACCAATTAGAAGAAAACAACAACTGCACTGGTTCAAGCAAGCCTGCTCCGGAACATTTTTTTTCTTAAGATAAAGCACATTGGTATTTCATGGAATACCTAGGTTCTCCAGGTTTAGGTCTCTTAGGGTCAGCAAACCGAACAGTTAAAGGTTGATCACACCCCTGCAGTTATAAAGGCGATTAAAAATTGATAAAAGGGTTTAATAATGGTGTCAAATCACAAAGACAGACATTAACATCACAAGCTTACCCTCATTGTATATTTTCCACTCAAAGAGTTTATAGCTGCCATTGCCATATGTTTATGAGAATATTTGACAAATCCACAACCTTCACAGTGGTTAAAAGTTAAATTAGCGAGGGTGCATACAAACTACCAACAAAAAACCCCAAAACTTCATGCTTGAATTACTGTTGACAATGTTCAGTATCCTTCGATGCAAGTAATCCAGCACTTAACCAGAATTCATTAAAAGAACAAACCAGGAAGATGGGAAAGCTAAGATTATATTTTCCCCTCAGCAAGGTCATATCTAATTTTGTTTACACTATTACTCCCTTTGTTTCAATTTGTTTGAACCTTTTCTAAGTACGGGGGTCAAATGACTAATTTTCGGTGTAAATTTGGACATAGATTCTTTAAGTTTTTTGAAATAAAATTTACATATTTAGAAACTACATAAAACATACTATAAGTCACAATAGTTAACAATTCAAAGTATTTAAAAACCATTTGCAAAAAATATGGTCAAGGAAAACCTTGTTTGACTCCCCCAAATAGTAATAGGTTCATTCTTTTTGAGACGGAGGGACTATATTAGAGAAAAACAAAGGACCATGTCTTTTGAGGCATGCATACACAAAGGAAATTCCTTTCTTGTTCAATACAAAATTTAAGATAAGAAAATACTTTCTAGAAAAAGAAAAAAAAAACTTATTTTTCTGGCTACAGATTTATGGAGCCTCACTTGCAAGTTTGAAGTTGAAAAATAGATTTCATGAAAATTGCAAACTAAGCTTTGGTATAAGTGTCCCGGGGCTAATAATCTATGAAGAAAGGAGGGGATAGTGCTATCTAACAGAATATTGAAAAATGAAGTGTCAAGACAGGTTAACATTAATCTATTGCTCAAGATAAATAAAATACTAGACATCTGAAAAAGGATGAGCCTATAGGCAAATCCTCATAGCTCCAAAGCAACCAAACGAGTAGATCAACAATAGCATAAAGCCATAAGTATGGAATTCAAAACCTTTACGCACTATCATGGAAAAGAAACTTGGTCTAATCATGCATAGCAAGCACAGGACAAGGTGAGCATTCCATACAGATAAAAAAGGACTCAATAACACAAACCACGGCTCTGCTTCATATCATCACGCATGAGATAGACATCTTCAACACGACCATATGGCGAAAATATCTGAAAAGAATCCAAAACAACTATTTAATTATAGCTGCTTTTCAATAGATAATAAATACAATACACAACAAGCACATAATAAAAGCAAATCATTCAGAAAATCTTCAGCATTTCACTATTCCAAGCCAAATAGGTTAACAAGAACAAGCTGTGTATCTTGCGTCATGACATGATGCAGTTACATGTGCATCACCCAGATGAAAAGTTCTCCAGTACTTCACTGGTGGGAAATCACAACTATAATCAAGCAACAAAGACATATTTACGTCTACTAGTTTTAGAGTACATGTGTTGCACGTATATGTCGCGTCAATAACTAAAGAGTTGTATATAAGAAGAATGATTTACGTACAATAATTGACCTTTGAAATAGATGCAACATTATTTATTTAAATAACAGATATGAGTATTAGTGCATTAATGCATGGTTGAATTCAAAATAATTCAATATCTTTTGAACCTGCAAAGATGAATAATTTAGTTTAGTTAGTTACATATAGTATTTTTATAGCCTGTTTGGCCAAGCTGCAAAAATCAGCTCATTTTGAGAAGTGTTTTTTCTTAAAAGTGCTTTTTTCAAAAGTACTTTTGGTGAGAAACAGTTTGTGTTTGGCTAATTAATTTGAAAAGCACTTCTGAGCAGCAATTAGTGTTTGGCCAAGCTTTTAAAAACTGCTTCTAAGTGTATTTTTCTCAAAAGTGCTTTTTAAAAAAGTGTTGTTGGAGAGAAATTACTTTTTTCTGCTTCTGCTTCTCAAAAACACTTTTTTTTTCTTCCAAAAGCTTGGCCAAACACTTCAACTTTGAAAAAAAAACGCGTGCTTCTAAGATTGGAGAAGCTTGGCCAACCAGGCTATTAGTTATAGATATTTAGCAAAGAAAATTGTAATTTGTTCTCTACCTTTTGGGAGCTGTTGTTTTTTTAAACTAATCCTTATATTTTTCTTCACTTTATAAGTTTTAACTTTATAAGAAATCATCTTTTTTCATTATTTTTAATTCTAAGTTATGATTAAAGTCTTAAAAAGGGAATGGTGAAAAGGCATTCGTTGCAATATGATATAAAAATTATGTTGGTTGTTTTTTTTCACGCCTAAAGGATAGAAATAATTTCTCAAATCAGAAGTCTCTCTTAGAGTTTTTTCCTGTCACAATATTATAAAGAATTTGAAATAGTAATTTGAGCTTCTACAAAATGTCCAGCTCCTCCTAATTGGTTTTAATTTTAAAATTCTAACTTGAATATGAAGTCTACCAACAAACAAATTAAGTAGATTAAACGCATTAATCAACCAAAAAAACTAAAAGAAAGTGTCCATGAATTAATGTCTTTATTTACGCTTGATGTTTGTTAAAGTGTGTGACCATCTCATCTAAAAGTTTAAGCTGTTAGAAAGAATACACTTTTATTTACTTAATTATGTCTTTAGCACGCCTCCTCGCGTGCGGGCTTGATTCTTTTTTATGAACCAAGCACGTGAAAATTCTTTTTGATATTTGGTAGCGGTGAGACTCAAACCGGGGGCCTCTGCCTGCTCTAGTACCATGTTGAAGTGCGTGACCATCTCATATAGAAGTTTAAGTTGTTAGAGAGAACACACTTTTATTTACTTAATTATGTCTTCAACAATGTAAAAGTGAATTTCCTATTTACTGTCTTTTTCTTTTTCTTATTACCCTAGGACACTTCTTGTTCTTCAAAAAAAATACTACTTCTAAACATACTTTATGTATGTGCACCTCATCTCACAATTACTACATATGTCAATTGTATAAGAAACCTAAGCATTAAGCTCTACAATAATAGTTCAGAATTTCCTACTTATTGTCTTCTTCTTTTTCTTTTTTATCCAACTGCACTTTTATAAAAAATCACTTATAACTGATTGAATAAATACTTATAATTACATATAAACAGAAATATGTTCAAAGTTATAGACTCATAACTACCTTAAATTTCTTATAAAAAGATATGAACGATTAGTTACTATTAATTTGATACATAAATCTCAGTATCTTGTCTATGTTACACTTAAGAGCTTGTTGACTCCAATTCATACACTCCTCAACTTTATCTCGGTAAAATCCTTTCTCTAATAAAACTTTTCAGTCTAATGCATTATGTCCTCTATGTTTTCAACATTAAATGTGATATAATTATAATCAATTACATTAGTGTTGAGTATGTAAATTTTATCCCCATACATTAAAATATTGATATCTACATTACTAAAATAGCTTTATTCAGTTGATTTTAAAGTCCTATATATTTGTACTTCCTATATAGTTCAAATAAGAAAAGATTTAATCACTAAAATTTTAGTTGACTTCAGATTCCTAAAAATGAAAGTAGCAGAAATGAGGATGTTGAGGTGGATGTGCGGGCACACTAGGATGGATAAGATTAGGAATGAAGATATTCGGGAGAAGGTGGGCGTGACTCCCATTGATGACAAGATGCGGGAAGCGAGACTCAGATGGTTCGGGCACGTACAGAGGAGAAGCTTGGATGCCCCGGTAAGGAGGTGCGAGCGGTTGGCGTTGGTGGGTACGAGGAGAGGTAGAGGGCGGCCTAAGAAGTATTGGGGAGCGGTGATCAGACGGGATATGGCGAGGCTCCAGATCTCCGAGAACATGGCACTCGATAGGAAGCGGTGGAGGTCAAGCATTAAGGTTGTAGGTTAGGAGGTAGTTGAGCATATTTAGTCTACCAGTGTGAGGCTAGGCTGATAGGATTGTGTCTTAGACTGCTAGTGGTCAATGTTGTGTTTACACTACTCTTCCGTTTTCATAGTGTCGGGCCTTATTTACTGGTTATTATTTCCGCTTTCCATCTATTTACTGGTTCTTGTGATGTTATTATTTCTATGATTTTTTGTTGATGGTACTGATATATTGTCTCTTTTCGTTCTCTTGAGCCGAGGGTCTATCGGAAACAGCCTATCTACCCCTCGGGGTAGAGGTAAGGTCTGCGTACACACTACCCTCCCCAAACCCCACTTGTGAAATTTTACCGGGTCGTTGTTGTAGTTGTTGTTTCAGATTCCTAAATATTAGAAAAATTATTAAATGTCTACTTCTAAATATTAGAAAAATAATTAAATATTGAGCTGAGGGTCTTCCAGAAACAGACTCTCTGCCTTATTGAAGATAAGGGTAAGGTCTACGTACATACTACCCTCCCCAGACCCCACTTATGGGATTACACTGGGTCTGTTGTTGTTGTTGTTGTTAGGAAAATAATTAATTATCTATTCCTACATATTAGAAATTAACTAAATGACTATTTTAACTAGTGTGAAATCAAATTTTAAAGAATATAAAAGGCGAACGATATTTCCCTAAGGGGCTTTGAGCTTTTAATATAATATCGATGCATGTAATGAAAATTATTTGGGGATTTGAAGATACAAGACACGAGTTTCGACTTGTTGAGTCCTTATGAGCATTAATAGATAGTTATGCAAGAGTTGAATTATCAATCATAAAAAGAAACATGGAAAAGAAAGAATATCTAGGTAATGCATGGCCATACTTCCTCAACTTCCTTCTCTGTAGCTTGTTTGTTCAGTGACCCAACAAATAACTTGTACTCAACTGCACCTACCAACAGATAAGAATCAAAATGAGTAACAAACTAACAAGCACAGATAAAGTCCCTTTTCAACCAACTCAAACAAAATACTATATGAAATAAAAAGCTGAGGTAACTCAATAAAAAGAAAGAGAAAAAAGTTTACCAAGGCGTTCACGTTCACCATCCGCATATCTGACTTGAATAGGACCAATTCCCTGGTAAATACACAGATGAATTAAGAACTGAAAACCGAGTCAAGAATCTTAAAGTAACCCAGTAGAAGAATTTACCCCAGGCAAAGTATATTGATTGTGTAATGCTCTTATAGCTCTATCAGCTTCAGCTGATGTAGCATACTTAATAAAACAACATCCTGCAGAAGTCAAAAATTTACATCCTGATTTTATCAAATTCCACAACCTTCACCAGCAAGTACACACCAGCAAAGAAGAGTACATCATTCAGCAGCATGATACACTAGAAGTACACCTAATGGGAGCTTAAGGGATAGGAAAGGGGTAATAAGGACTAATATAATCATGGGGAGAAAGTTCACCACATCAAGTCATCTTTTTTTGGTGATAAGCAAAAGGAATAGGCCAGTTATAAGCCCAGAAGGTGCCGGGCTTGAACACGCATATATGAGATTCATTCATCCCATCAACAGTGAGGCATACATGCTGCTCTGGTAAGTCAGCAAAACACACCACCCAAATGAGTAGGAATCTCTTTCCGCAGATATGAGATCCAATCAAAGTCATTCACTTCCTAAACCCCCATATAAGACCATTTGAAGCCCTATGGCTTTACAATATTTGACTATTCCGAAGACAATCATGATAGTACCTCTTCCTCTCAACCTCTTGGTCACTGAACTGAGTTACTGAACTCAACCTTCCCAGAATCCCATTTCGGAAAATCAGGTCGAAGGCAAATGGAATCCTCGCTTGGCAATAAAAAAGTCAACAATTGTCACCTCAAAAAAAAAGTTTAAAGCTATGGCACCTCCTGTATGGCCAGTCTAAGAGGAGCATCCAGACATTGGATGCTAGGTGAAGGTAATCCCTTGATTTTATTTAAACCAAAGACTTGAGGGAATAATATATCCTGCCATCGTAACATTGTTCGGGCATTCTTTTCTTTCAGTTCATCACACAAAGACTAAATTGTAGAAGAGGAGAAGTGAAAACGCGTTATTCTCCCAAAACATTTGAGAAGTTAAAATAACCAAATACACTCTGTAGATCGATAGAGCTATTGATTAACCACGGCACTGAAGCTTGTAATTTTCTTTATATCTCTGAACATCACTTCATAAAAACATAAAGATCGAAATAAAATAAGGGTGCTTAAGGTTGCAACAAAAAAACAAGTGACATCTCAGAACTACAAAATTAATAACTAAGATGGAGAAACAGAATAACTCTTGTAACTGAGGACATCATTTGATAATCAAAAAATTACATAGCACAAAATTAGTATAAATCAAAATGCTCCAAGCGGGCGTTCTTCCACTTAATCGGACAACATGAATGAGGCTAACCATACAACACCAGTAAAATATGTAGTACAATCAAAGAATGCATATATCAGGACAAAGTATGCAATATATCGCCAAAACCATTCAATCAAATAACATTCATAGCCTGATGAAGAACAAACATCTATAAAGAAGTGAATAATAGCCAGAAATTTGGAACCGCATCAAAGCCCAAGAGGCAGACAATGAAAGTAACTTAAAGATGCAAAACATGAAGAGAAACCAAGGCGAGAACCCCATCACTGAAAATCAGTTCCCTAACTCAGATGTGAAGCAACTTGGCAACATATTCAAAAGGGAAACCACATTAACTCTTAGGCACCACTTTAACTGTAAGATACCTTAAATTAAAAACTAGTACTTCTCTGATTTTAGTCAGATTGACAGGCATCAAACACCTTTCATATCACTATTACTCTTTTCCTAATACAGTTTCTAAACAGTCCCTGGAGTCTTTAGTGGTGAAACTGTTCTCATGCAATGCAGATTTGACCAACCACGTCATTGATGCAACTGCTCTGTCAAATTAACTCTAGCCACCTTTTGAGGCAGGCATAGTGATGATATATTGGCAGAATTGACATCTAACAACTCTCAGGGTCCAAATCATACACCTACTACCGATGTTTATACAACAGGATATGGCCGTTCCATGCAGCCAGAATAATCTGTTGTTTGATAGAACTCAATGAAGCCATACTCTATGCAACTCCATCGGTTTTGGTAATGGAAAAGAATAATAGAGGCCTTTTCCCTTGGAGATCGCAATTAATATACATCCAACCACACTTGAGAACGAAGCAGACCACGGATAAACTAGTGCATCACATAGGAAATTGCTAAAGCAAGTTGTATTGATGATGAACTTCATCAAGAAAATTACGCATCCATATCCATAAAAAGGTACTTAAATCATATATCAACCATGCTACCACACAGCAAAAGCAGTTTGTACAACCCTATTGTTCTATAAGGGTGTACAATCCTAAAATGGAAGAAAATCTAGAATTTACACGTGGCATACGACGCTCGCATGCATTTTATCATTGAACAACCGCCATCACTTCTGACAACTATTGTTGACCATGAGGCCAAATCTCAAAACCAACCACAGCAAAAGGATTCTATTAAATAATAATCACTTCCAAAAAAATTAAAATGCCATCTAGTGAACCACTATCACAAGAACCTCATTCACGCGAGAACATCATCAAACAAACACTAAGAAGCATTCACTGAAGAGTTCACTCACAGCGGGGTAAAAATTGCATATAACTCACAATTCTCCAATAAGCACACATAATGAACTGAAGATAGAATATTAATACGCTAGACATCACATCCATCCTGGTAAATATTTGAAAAAACCTGGGGATAAATTCAAATACACAACATTGCACCAGAAAATAAAAAATGGCAATGCCACGGCAGCCACGCATCTACCACCAGGCATACATATCCAATATCAGTAGTCATTAACCACGTACCGCACATTGCAAATGTTAAGCGCACACACATGTCGAGGAGTTGTTAACTAAAGCAAGGGTATGGATTTATAATCAACCATACCTTTTCTTGACCAGGATATGAATGAAGAAGAAAGAACACAAACGTCTAAATACACATTGCACATAGGACGATTTCACTATTATCTCAAATCAGCATCTAGCAGCCTGTCAGACAAAGCACTCTAATGAAAGAGCCAATTTATTTACTCTGTAGTTTGCTGTCATACATCAACCATGGTGAAAAGATAAGCTTCAGATGAGATCGGAAAAGCTCCAATAAGTCAGTCACTTGCCGAAAGTGAAAAGTAGATGATATTGCACTGCTAATTAGTAGGACAATTTACCAACAAATAGTTGGCAATCTTGTCACATCACTTCTAAAGGAGATTTGGTAAACATCCAGTTGGACTCGTCAACTACCATCTCTATTTCATGATCCAACTTCACATCCACAAAACCAAATTAAATTACTGTAGAGACAAGCAAGCACCACCATGACCAATTTCCACATCAACTACTGAAGAAATCATATTACTACTCCAATGCAATAGAAGTTGGTCACATCACTTGGAAATAATCCAAATGTCAGTCATTTCAAGTGCTGTACATCCAGAGATTCCACAAAGCTAAACACAGCAGACAGTTACACTCACATAACCTAATACAATAATCAAACTCTCTAATTTGTCCAACTGACACCTGTTGTACAAAATAAGAACCTCTCTTCACTATTGTCTACTGCCACAGAAAGGTTGATTCACAAGTTTTATTCTTGTCTTCTGCTTGGTTGACAGGATGAACGCAAAAGACAGTTGCAATCAATACCAGGCATCCAGACAATTGTGGAAAACTAACTGACATCAAACATGAGCTTATACTGCTCCTTCGGCCCTCAAAGGTCCTGAAAAGAGACATGTGTAGATCCAAAAGCAAATTTGCAACAAATTCTAACAATACATACCTTGTTGTTGCCCCGTTCTCTTATCTCTGATGAAAGCAACCTCGAGTACTCGTCCTTGTTCCTCAAACAAAGGTCGAATCTGACATGAAACAAACATATAAACTAAATGGACTGAGAGTTGAGGAAGAATACCAAACACATGCTCAAATGATACAGGTTGAATAAAAAGAAAAGATGGGATCGGCAGCAATATTGGCAAATAATATGCATCAATGTCTAGAAGTCAAAAGGAAAAATATCAAGAGCACACAGGTCATGGAAAGCAAAGTTACAGTAAGTGCCTTGACACAGGCGGGACAATTGCTCAGAAAATGCTCTGTTTAACTACTTTCTGATAAGAGAAACCGACATCAACCGCAAGTATCCGTCGGTCTGAATACCAACTAATTGCGTACCCATCAAAACATTAGTCTATTCTTCCTTCTTAGACAGGATATCAAGGTCAATTGTTTGCTGACACAAGAACTGAGTCCCTTTCCATTTTAGATATAAGAGGCAAACATAGAGAAAAATGGTAGAGAATGTGAGGTGCATGATCAGGAGAAGCAGATAGAGCAGGAACCAGAATCCTAAATGCTAGAGTCACTTACTATGATTACTAACAACTAAGAGGGAAAATAAAACAAATGCCAGATTTAAGCATTAACAAGGACTTACATCTTCTTCAGTTGTTGTTCTTGGGACAGATCCCACAAAAAGTTTGGCAAAACCACCTTCATCAACTCCGTCTAAAAATATGGATAACAATGAATACATTAAAAGAATATTTAATGGAAGTTGTGAAATACTCAAAAGAAAGTTGAAGTCAGCAAGCACAAAGTATAAACCAACACAACAAAGAGAGGGATAAAAGACAATGAGAAGGAACAGTTAAAGAACCTATCAGGTGTTAGTTATATATACTACTAAAAGAACAGCAAGCGTCAAAGAACTCCCCTAATGGAACACAGAATCTACATTACATTGACCAAGCAATACGTCTTTGCTCTTTAGTCAACAAATTTCATTAATAAACACCAACTAATGTCAAAAATATACATATCAGATGCGTAAATGGCTCTAGTTGAGACGCTGAGTCACCCACTGTTGACCAACAATATGCCTACATGCAACCTTGATAAAGTATGCCTACACGTAACTACCACAGTATACACAAAGGATTTCCTATTAAAAATATCAAGAGGCCTGAAATTTAGAACGTATAGAAGAGACATTTGAATAATATAACGGTTTGAGAGCTATTTCTAAGAAACATAGAATACCCTTCAGGCTCGAGGTGTTAGGGCACACTAAATAATGTTGGCTCACCATGCAAGGCACATTCTTGGCTTAGATGACCATTCTAAAGCCCACTTACACAAGCCACATCTACTCTTATAACCGAGAAATCCTCCAAAGCCAATTGGCCCGCTCCTCTACCCTTCTCCACTTAAGTACCACGCTTGAATCTGGATCCGAACGTATCATGTGTGCCTAACCTGCACATCACGCACTGCACTCTTATCACTAGACCAAGGCCCTAGGGGCTCTAACTTGGCTTTAACTTAGAGAAACAAGACATTTTCTGCGTTTAAGGAGTCGTAAGACGCCATAATGACAAACTGGTAGAGTACCAGTAAGAAGGTTAGAGAATTAGTTAAATTAGTTAAACTTGGCTATTCATTCATCATGAACAATGCTCCTTCTATAGTTCCTAGAAACTGGAGGCTACACCATAGGAATTTAACCGTAATCCAATAAAGTACAAGATAAAAGGTACACACTCTAACCTCAGCCATAATGCCCTAAAATACCAATATCATTTTTTTAAGGTTTTTGTAAGCCTTAAGGCCCTTAACTACCAATATCATGAACATATCAGTAATTTTCCCCTTCGAGCATGCGCAATGAAGTTCAATAAAATCGGACTTAACTTATCTTCTTTTAGCACAAAAGAAAAAAATGAAAGTGCACCCATAGTAGCAAGATAATTGTTCTTGAAACCCAAAAAAGTTAAAACTAATACTCCTAATAATTAATTGGAATTTCAGATGTACACGTCCATCAATCAATCAACTAAGCCTAAATCAGTTTGCCTCCACCACACAAAATCCTCTATATTCCATTCTGCTCTACTCATGTCCATTTCGTTGCAATACAAAATAATTCACGTTCAAATTACACTGGGGAATAAGGAAAACAAAAAAAAATACCTGGAGACTCACTTGTATCGGAAGAAAACGGGTAAGCCCGCTTATGGCCCGAAAGTGGAGGAGGCGGTGGCGGCATCTGGTAATTCGAATGGAACCTTCCAGAATCAACCCCACCACCACCAGTACCAACAGCAACCGCAACCGCATCAGTAGGAGGGTAGCGAGGAGGGCTATCGAAGGCGGGCCGGTGGGGCCCACGATATACATTAGGGCTTCGACGATGATGTTGAGGGTGAGGGTTCATGGAACCATCAGAGAAATTAGTTCTAGAAGATGGGGGACCCCCTCTTGAGTGCTGCTGCTTATAATGAAATGGGTCTGAATTGTTGTTGCTATTCACATACCTCTCTCCTCCTCTGTGCCTATCCATCAGATTATTGACTTCGAGAATTCAATAAACTTATTGAGAATTGGAGATAAAGGGGTTCGAGTATCGGGGTCCCTTAAACCCTAGAGGAGTTCCTTGTGCTGAACTTACACAACTAGCTATGCTCTAGCCCTATAGGAAATGGAGAACTCAACTCTAGTCTAGCTATTATATAATTATAATAATAGTGTCCTCTTTACTTGAATGACGTTGCACGTTTTACATTGCGTATCTTATTTTTCATTATTAGTAAAGCAAGTATCTAGTAATCTCTCAATTTACCTCAAGTTATTTCCTTTTTATTTCGTATTAAAAAGAATAATATTTTTTTATATTTAAAAATAATTTATAATCACGTAAAATATATGTATCTCATTTTACACCATAAATTTTTAAAAAAATTAGTTTTTCTTAAACTCCCAGCCCAATCAAATAGGTTTACACAAATTAAAACTGAAAAAATATTGATTAACTTTTTGAATAGTACAAGAATATAAAAAAAATTACTTTTTCTTGTCAGTACTATATAAAATCACTCGTATACTCAATCTTTTGTTTAAAACGAGCAACTCTTTTTTCCTTTTTTCTTTAGATATTCGATATTTATTGTTATTGGTCCGATTAACCTAAATATAAACTTGAGTAGATTCTGATCAAGGTAAGATTACATGTATTCGATATTTACATTAAATTAACTTATCATAGTTAAGCGATATAAGAGTGAAAATATATATTAATGGTTTAATAGATATTATTTCCCTCCAGCTTATATGCAAATTCCTTTGGCACGCCTTTGTTTAACAGTCAATCTTTCACTTACCAAATATTTCTCTAGGTGTGTCTAAATCACGTCACTCTTCTAACATGCACGTATTTAACTCATAAAAAAAGAGCATGAGGAGGGTAGTGATTTTGTCCAAAATCTTATTTAAGTGCCATATGTCAAAGAATAAACCCAAAAAAAAATAAAATTTAAAAGATTGATCAACCTTTCAACCTCAGAGAAGCTTGGCCTTACTTATGATTCCATTTTAGTTTAGCAAAAAATCTTGCACCCTTTTTCTCCCTAACTCTATAGGGATGGAGGAAGGGTAAAATCGAAAATTTCACATGGTACTTTTATGAATTTGAGTTATTTCGTACCTTTCGTTCAATGAGAAATCAGTCAAATTCTACAGGATCAAACCTAGGTTGCAGCCCTATCCATTTAGTCATTCGAGAGTCTCTACACCTATCTTTTTTTCTTGAACCAATAAATTGATGAAACAATAGTCGGAGAGTAGCGAGGAAGGCTATCGAAGGTAGCCCTGTGGTCGCTGCGAGGCCCACGATATGTATTAGGGCTTTGACGATGATGTTGAGGGTGAGGGTTCATGGAACCATCAGAGAAATTAGTTCTAGAAGATGGGGGACTCCCTCTTGAGTGATGCTGCTTATAATGAAATAGGTCTGAATTGTTGTTGCTATTCACATACCTCTCTCCTCCTCTGTGCCTATCCATCAGATTATTGACTTCAAGAATTCCATAAGCTTTTTGAGGATTGGAGATAAAGGGGTTCGAGTATCGGGGTCCCTTAAACCCTAGAGGAGTTCCTTGTGCTGAACTTACAGAACTAGCTATGCTCTAGCCTCTAGGAAATGGAAATAGCTATTATAGTGTCTCTATAGTCGATTATTGATATCAACTATGATTTGATAATCGCCAAGCAAAAGTGACGTCGTTCCGCTTGGAGACGAGCATATTACTTGTTTACTTGACTGACGTATCATGTTTTACATTGCCTATCTTATTTTTCACGATTAGTTCAGCAAGTATCTAGTACTCTCTCTCTTTCAATTTATGTTATGTGAACATATTGTTTTTTTTAGTTCGTACCAAAAATAATGATCCCTTTTCATATTCGAAGGTAATTTATAGCCACACAAAATATATGTGCCTCATTTTACACCATAAATTTCAAAAGTTTCTATTTTTTCTTAAACTCCAAGACCAATCAAATAGGTTCACATAAATTAAAACGGAGAGAATATTGATTAACTTTTTGAATAGTATAAGAGTATAAAAAAATTACTTTTTCATGTCAGCACTATATAAAATCACTCGTACACTCATTCCTTTTATTTAAAACGAGAAACTTTTTTTTTTCTTTAGATATTCGATATTTATTGTTTATTGGTCTGATTAACCTAAATATAAACTTGAGTAGATTCTGATCAAGGTAAGATTACGTGCATTCGATATTTACATCAAATTATTATTAACTTATTATAGTTAAGTGATATAAGAGTGAAAATATATATATTAATGGTTTAATAGATACTATTCCCCTCAGGTTATATGCAAATTCCTTTGGCACACCTTTAGTTAACAGTCAATCTTTTACTTACCAAATATTTCTCTAGGTATATCTAAGTCACGTCACTCTTCTAACATGCACGTATTTAACCCATAAAAAAAGAGCATGAGGAGGGTAATGATATTGTCCAAAATCTTATTTAAGTGCCATATGACAAAGAATAAACCAATTAAAATTAAAAACATTAAAAAGATTGATCGACCTTTCAACCTTGAAGAAGCTTGACCTTACTTATGATTCCATTTTAATTTAGCAAAAAACTTGCACCCTAGAAGCTTGACCTTACTTATGAATTCATTTTAATTTAGCAAAAAACTTGCACCCTTTTGCTCCCTAAATCTATAGGGATGGAGGAAGAGTAAAATCGAAAATTTCACATGGTACTTTTATCAATTTGAGTTATTTTGTGCCTTTCGTTCACTGAGAAAATTAGTCAAATTCTACAAGATCAAACCTAGGTCGCAGCCCTATCTATTTAGTCACTTGAGAGTCTCTACACCTATCATTTTTTCTTGAACCAATAAATTGATGAAACAATAGTTGGGCCTTCACTTTTCCTGACCAGGATCGCTCCCACATCTGTAGGGTTCATGATCGGCCTCCTTAACTGTGTATCATTGGGGACCACTATTCAAAATCTAAGTAAAACACTGAATTTTTTATCTCATGTCTGCTTTTCATGAAAAATACCTATTGAAAAAATGTTTAACTTATGATCATTAACTATGAGAATTGTATTTCTTTGTTCATAGGATTGCTCATCAAGAAAATCTCCTAATATAGTTAAACACTTTCTTTTAGAAATCTTATTATGTTTTTTTGTTTGTTTGTAATGCTAAGCTTCAGGTTGGTATGGTAAAGAATATATTTATATTGATTATTTCGCTTTCATCTTTTGAAGTTATGACACCAAATTTTGCATTTGAAAATTAAAATAATCAAGACAACAAAATAATAACAAATAACAATATTTGTATTTTAATAATTTGTGTGAGTTACAATCTTTAGACTATTTTAAGACAAAAGAAGTAGTCCTTTAATTCTTCTCCTCACCATCGTCAACACAGGGGCTTGAGTGTTTGTTCTTGCATTGATGGACTAAACTTGTTGGTTGAATTTGACCATAAATGTTGAGTCATACTTTGATCACAAATGTGAAACTATGAAAGACTTGAGGCTCGCCACTGAAGAGGAAGACCTTTTGTTTTATGGAAAACTTGTGGATTGCGACTAGAGATGAAAACTTCTTGATTTATGATTGCGCATCACCAACGGAGAAGAAGACTTCTTAGTTTATGGAGGACTTACGTATCACTAACAATGTTGTATAACAACCTAACCTTTCATTTCATGATTTTGTGATCCAAATTGTATTAGGAGCATCTCTATAAGTTGACATTATTATTTATGTGTAATGACACAATCGACCGTTTTGAGTTTTAGGATCATATTTTCCTATTTGAGATTTTTTAGGTTCATTTAGTGTTTTACAACTTGCGAGTATGAGTGGTTCAGGTCCCGAGAGGTTCGAGATTGATTCGGAACATTTAGTTCCTAATTAGAGGCTTGAAGTTAAGAGAGTTGAACAAAATTAATATTTTAGGTTAATGAGCTCGGATTGGTGATTTAAAAGTTCCGATAGGTTCATATGATGATTTAGAACTTGTACGTATATTTGACTTAGCACCAGAGGGGCTCGGGCATGATTCGAATGTACCTTGTGAACGTTGGAACTTGAAGAACTTAAGAAAGTTCATATTTTAATTTGGATCTTGAGTTTTAGTTGTGATATTTTCATATGTGTTTGAGCCCTTGGACAATTCTTATAGGGTATACAGACTGGTTGGAATGATTGGACGGGGTCCTAGGGGATTTGGGTAAGTTTCGGGGTGTTCGGGGGTAGTTTTGGGATGGCAAAACCGCAAAAATTGCAGTCAGGTTTTGAAGTTGGGGTGGACGTGAAGCGACCACCCTTGGTTGCAGAAGCTGAGAGGGATACCAAGGGGGAGGCGACGCGCTAACTGTGGTGCTAGTGCTTGGGCATATTACAGAAAATTTTAGCTTTCTTATTTACAGCCCATCTCGGACCTAGACTTTATATTATCATTTTAAGAGCTACACAACACGTTTTTGGGAGATGTTTGTCACGATCCAAAATTTCACCAAAGTCGTGATGGCGCCTAATAATGCTTGCTAGGCAAGCCAACAACCAATGTGCATAAATAAACTTAAATAACAATATTAAATAGTCTTAAATGCGGAATAATATAAATAACTGAAGTCAAATCACAGTACAACTAAAAACCATCCCAAAATCGGATGTCATCGAGTACATGAGCTTTATAAAATAAGTAAATATAAGGTCTGAGTCAGATACAATATTATCCAAAAGACTAAATTGTAATAACATGAAATAAGAAAAGGAACTTCAAGGCTTGCGAACGGAACAACAATGTTACCTCGAAATCTCTAAATAGTCTGGATCCGGCTCACTAGCAGCTACCACGATAAATAATATTTGGATCTGCACATGAAGTGCAGAGTGTAGTATGAGTACAACCGACCCCATGTACTCAATAAGTGGCAAGCCTAACCACGGGCTGAAAGCGGTGACGAGCTCGAGTCCAATACTCATTTCCAACAACCAACAACATCAATACAATATAATAATAACAAAGGAAGAGCAACTCAATAATATCAAGTTCAACTCGATCACATTAAGAGGAAAATAGGCATGCTTTCCAAATATATTAGTCAAGACATCAACTTTAAATGCACCAGATATCAAATAGCACGAGAAAAATATAACTCTATGCCTACATGACAAATATTTATGCCAAAATCAACAACATCATAGTGTAATACTCAAGTAAACATAAATCTCAGCACATACATTAGTGTCTGGCACAATGACCCCTCAATCGTACTCTCAGCACACTCACGGTGCGTGGCTCAAAACCTCTGAATCATCATATACAGTCACACTCAGCACTATACGGGTGCCTGACACATGCCCCTCACTAAGCATAAGCACATATCAAGTACATACACTCACAGAATTATACCTGACTCCGGAGGGGTGGATCCTAGCCCAAGCTCTAATCTAATCAAAAGTCAATGATCAATATCGCTCATTTTAAGAGCTACACAACACGTTTTTGGGAGATGTTTGTCACAACCCAAAATTTCACCAAAGTCGTGATGGCGCCTAGTACCGTTTGCTAAAGCCAACAACCAATATGCATAAATAAACTTAAATAACAATATTAAATAATCTCAAATGCGGAATAATATTAATAGTTGAAGTCAAATCACGGTACAACTGAAAACCATCCCAAAATCTGATGTCATCAAGTACAAGGGCTCTATAGAATAAGTAAATATAAGGTTTGAGTCAGATACAATATTGTTCTAAAGACTACATAGTAATAACATGAAATAAGGAAAGGAATTTCAAGGCATGCGAACGGAACAACAGTGTTACCTCAAAATTTTCAAATAGTCTGGATCCGACTCTCTAGCAGCTAGCACGATTAACAATATCTGGATCTACACATGAAGTGCAGAGTGTAGCATGAGTACAGTCGACCCCATATACTCAATAAGTAGCAAGCCTAACCTCGGACTGAAAGCAGTGACGAGCTCGGCAAGGTCCAATCCTCATTTCAAACAACCAACAATAATAATACAATATAATAATTACAAAGGAAGAGCAGCTCAATAATATCAATTTCAACTCTATCACATTAAACAGAAAATAAGCATGCTTTCCAAATATATAAGTCAAGACATCAACTTTAAATGCATCAGATATCAAATAGCACGAGAAAAACAACTTAATGCCTACATGACAAATATTTACGCCAAAATCAACAACATCACAATGTAATCCTCAAGTAAATATAAGTCTCAGCATTTAAATAGTGTCTGGCACAATTACCCCTCAATCGTACTCTCAGCACGCTTACAGTGCCTGGCTCAAAACCTCTGAATCATCATATACACTCACATTCAACACTGTACAGATGCCTGGCATATGCCCCTCACTAAGCATATATCAAGTACATACACTTACAGGATTAAACCTGACTCCGGAGGGGCGCATCCTAGCACAAGCTCTAATCTGATCAAAAGTCAATGATCAATATCGCTCATTTTAAGAGCTACACAACATGTTTTTGGGAGATGTTTGACACGACCCAAAATTTTACCAAAGTCGTGATGGCGCCTAGTACCGCTTGCTAGGCAATGTGCATAAATAAACTTAAATAACAATATTAAATAGTCTCAAATGCAGAATAATATAAATAACTGAAGTCAAATCATGGTACAACTGAAAACCATCCCAAAATCTGATGTCATCGAGTACATGAGCTCTATAGAATAAGTAAATATAAGGTCTGAGTCATATACAATATTGTCCGAAAGACTAAATAGTAATAACATGAAATAAGGAAAGGAACTTCAAGGCCTACGAATAGAACAATAGTGTTACCTCGAAATTTCCAAATAGTCTTGATCCGACTCACTAGCAGCTACCACAATTAATAATATCCGGATCTGCACATAAAGTGCAAAGTGTAGTATGAGTACAACCGACCCTATGTACTCAATAAGTAACAAGGGCTGAAAGCAGTGACGAGTTCGGCAAGGTCCAATACTCATTTCCAACAACCAACAACAACAATACAATATAATAATAACAAAGGAAGAGCAGCTCAATAATATCATGTTCAACTCTATCACTTTAAGAGGAAACTAAGCATGCTTTCCAAATATATTAGTCAAGACATTAACTTTAAATGCATCAGATATCAAATAACACGAGGAAAATACAACTCTATGCCTACATGACAAATATTCATGCCAAAATCAACAACATCACAATGTAATCCTCAAGTAAACATAAGTCTCAGCATATACATAGTGTCTGGCACAATGACCCCTTAATCGTACTCTTAGCACGCTCACAGTGCCTGGCTCAAAACCTCTGAATCATCATATACACTCACACTCAACATTGTAGGGGTGCATGGCACATGCCCCTCACTAAGCACATATCAAGTACATACACTCACAAGATTATACCTGACTCCGGAGGGGTGGATCCTAGCCCAAGCTCTGATCTGATCAAAATTCAATGATCAATATCACTCATTTTAAGAGCTACACAACACGTTTTTGGGAGATATTTGTCACGACCCAAAATTTTACCAAAGTCGTGATGGCGCCTAGTACCGCTTGCTAGGCAAGACAACAACCAATGTGCATAAATAAACTTAAATAACAATATTAAATAGTCTCAAATGTAGAATAATATAAATAATTAAAGTCAAATCACGGTACAACTGAAAACCATCCCAAAATGTGATGTCATCGAGTACATGAGCTCTATAGAATAAGTAAATATAAGGTCTGAATCAGATACAATATTGTCCGAAAGTCTAAATAGTAATAACATGAAATAAGGAAAGGAACTTCAAGGCCTGCAAACAGAACAACAGTGTTACCTCGAAATTTCCAAATAGTCTGGATCCTGCTCACTAGCAGCTACCACGATCAACAATATCTGAATCTGCACATGAAGTGCAGAGTGTAGTATGAGTACAACCGACCAGATATACTCAATAAGTAGCAAGCCTAATCTCGGGCTGAAAGTAGTGACGAGCTCGGCAAAGTCCAATACTCATTTCAACAACCAACAACAATAATACGATATAATAATAACAAAGGAAGAGCAGCTCAATAATATCAGGTTCAACTCTATCACATTAAGAGGAAAATAAGCATGCTTTCCAAATATATCAGTCAAGACATTAACTTTAAATGCATAAGATATCAAATAGCACGAGAAAAATACAACGCAATGCCTACATGACAAATATTTACGCCAAAATCAACAACATCACAATGTAATCCTCAAGTAAATATAAGTCTCAGCATGTAAATAGTGCCCGGCACAATTACCCCTCAATCGTACTCTCAGCACGCTTACAGTGCCTGGCTCAAAACCTCTAAATCATCATGTACACTCACATTTAGCACTGTACAGATGCCTGGCATATGCCCCTCACTAAGCATATATCAAGTACATACACTTACAGGATTAAACCTGACTCCGGAGGGGCGCATCCTAGCACAAGCTCTAATCTGATCACAAGTCAATGATCAACATCGCTCAACTCAATATTGTTCCTGATGCAGCGTCCCCTCATAATTAACATCATACTCAACAATCAATGCCACCCAGCCTAATATGGGGCTTGGACACAAACGTATCCTAAAAATCAATATCAATACGGCTCCACAGTCCAATATCTGTCATCACTACGCTCAAGTCTCAATATGCTCACGTCTCATAGTACCATAATCAAGAATATCGCATTGAATATATTAACATGCCACAACCTAGCTAAAACCCGTGTCACACAAATAAGGACACTAACAACATATGAGATAACATATAAAGAGTGTACAAAGACAGAGATATAATACGTAGATATGATATCATGATTGAAAATATGACTACAGTTAAGGAAAACAACTCAACATAGCAAAGATAGCTCTATCATGTCTCAAACAGATAAGCACAAAGCCTAGACATGATTTCTAGCATGAATAATAACTCACATAGTCATATATGTGGAGAAAACACAAAGAGGCATGATAGCAAAACAAGGCACATAATAGCTTAAATTCTATCCAGATCATGAATAACCATGGTGCACGCATATATGCTCGTCACCTCTCACGTGCGTCACACCCAACATATAACAAATATCATAGCCAACGGGGAAATTACCCTCAAGCCAAGCTTAGGCAAGATACTTACTTTAAAGGTGAAAACCAATACTCCAAAAATCCTTTGCCTCTTAAATCGGCCTATGAATGGGTCAAATTTAGCCAAAACAACTCAATAACGTCAAACAAAGCCTTAGAAATCAATTCCAAACAATAAAGCTTTGATCTTTATTCAATTCTCAAAAAGTCAACATAAGTCAACCCGGACCCACATGGTCAAAACCCGAGTCACGGGGTAGATCCCTACTACCCATAGCCCTACGAATCCAAATGTGTGATTAGATTCCAAAATCGAGTCCAAATCAACTCCCAAATTCCCAATTTTCACTCTTTTAAGTTGTAGGAAAACCTCTCAAAGTTTCCTCAAAGTTCCATATTCTATGTGCTAATAATCCATGTATATTCTTTAAACAATACCAAAAAATGAGTAGAAATCACTTACCCCAAAGTCTTGTATGAAAGTCTCCTTCAAAAATCATCCATCTCCAAGTCTAGGGATAAAAAATATGAGAGAATGGGCTAAAATCCCGAAATTGGAACTTAAATGAGTCTGCCCAACATTACCCTTCACGAACGCGGCCCAAGCCTCAAGTCCGCGAAGCACAATCCTGCCACTGCCTCAAAAAACCCTACGCAAATGCAATAGAGACCACGCGAACGTTATGCACAAGCGCCCAAGCCTATGCGAACACAAAGGCTAACCTCCAGCCAACACCCAACATGTCATACCTCTATGCAAACTCGAGCCACACCTGCGAACGCGAAGACCAACAGCTACAAACCATCACAAACGCAAACTTTTGTTCGCAAACACGAAGAACAAAAATAACCCGCCTCCAATTAAGCCTTCGCGATCGCGAGACCTACTCCGCGATCGCGAACCACACATGACACCAGCAGAAAATCTACAACATCACTCAAGCTCCGGGTGGTCCGAAACTCGCCGAGCCACCTGGGATCCTGTCCAATCACACAAACAAGTCCATAAACACTACCTAAACTTATATAAATCCTACAAACACATACAATAACATCACATCTACAAACTGACGATCAAACCACAAATTGAACTTCTCTTAAGTTCATAAGCTTCTGAACTTCAAACCAAGCGTCTAATTCATGCCTAACCAATCCGGATTACATCCGAACTTTGAACACAAGTCCAAATGATATAACAAACATATTCTAAGTCACAGAATGACAATCCAAACCTGATATTATTAAAGTCAACTCCTGGTCAAACCTATGAACCTTCTATACCTTTAATTTTCCAACTTTTGAGAATTAGAGCCAAAACACCCTAGGAACCTCCAAATCTAAATCCGAACGTATGCCTAAGTCCAAAATCACCATACAAACCTATTGGAACTATCAAATCACCAATCCGAGATCACCTACTTGAAACTCAAATCTCGGTCAACTTCAACAACTTAAGTTTCCAACAATGGAACTATGTGTTCCATTCACTCCAAAACCTTTCCGAAATCGAATCAACCATCCTCGCAAGTCACAAAATAATACACAAACATATGGGAAGAATCAAATAGGGGAACGACGCTCAAATACACAAAACGACTAGTTAGGTCGTTACATTCTTCCCCTCTTAAACAAACGTTCATCCTTGAATGGGTTTAGAACTATACCTGCGATATCAATGAAATAAGGATATCTGTTCTACATGTCATGCTCGGTCTCTCAAGTCGCATCCTCGATCGATTAACCTCTCCACTGGACCTTCACTGATGTATATCTTTAGACCTCAGCTTCCGAACCTACCTATCCAAAATGGCCACCGACTTTTCTTCATAAGCCAGATTCTCATCCAGCTACGCCAAACTAAAATCCAACACGTGTGACTGATCCTTATAACACTTCCGAAGTATGGAAACATGAAACACCGGGTGAACTCCGGACATGCTGGGTGGAAAAACAAATTTGTAGGCCACCTCACCAACTCTCTCCAACACCTCGAATGGACCAATATACAGAGGGCTCAACTTGCCCTTCTTCCCAAACCTCATCACGCCCTTCATAGGCAAAACTCGAAGAAGAACTTTTTAACCCTCCATGAAAGCCACATCATGAACCTTCCTGCCAGCATAGCTTTTCTGCTTGGACTGTTCTGCATGAAGCTGCTCCTGAATCAATTTCACCTTCTCTAGAGCATCACGAACCAAGTCTGTGCCCAATAACCTAGCTTCGTCGGGCTCAAACCAACCAACCGAAGAATGATATCGCCTCCCATATAGTGCCTCATACGGAGCCATTTGAATGCGTGACTGATAGTTGTTATTTTATACAAACTCCACTAATAGAAGAAACCGATCCCACTGGCCTCCGAAAACTATGACCTAGGCCTTCAACATATTCTCTAAAATTTGAATGGTCCGATCAGACTGCCCATCCATCTGAGGGTGAAATGTAGTGCTCAACTCAACCTACATGCTAAACTCATACTGAACCGTTCTGCGAAGTAAATTGAGTGCCGCGATCCGAGGTGATAAAAATAGGTACACTATGCAAGTGGACAATCTCTCTGATGTAGATCTTAGCCAACTACTACGAAGTGTAGGAAGTCATGACTGGGATGAAAATGCGAAGACTTGGTTTGTCTTTCCATAATGACCTAAACAACGACAAATCTCCTCAATGTCCGTGGAAATCTTATCAAAAAGTCCATGGTGATGCGCTCCCACTTCCACCTCGGTATCTCAAGCACCTGAAGCAAACCATCCGGTCTCTGATTCTCAACTTGACCTGCTGGAAATTCAAACACTGCACAACGTATCCAGCAATGTCCTTCTTCATCCTCCACCACCAATAATGTTGCTTCAAATCATGATACATCTTCGTAGCACCTGGATAAATAGAATATCACGAACTAGGAGCCTCCTTAAGAATCAACTCCTGCAAACATCCACATTAGGAACACAAATCTATCCCTAAAGCCGCAATACACCATCATCACCAATAGTCACCTCCTTAGCACCATCTCGTGACATCATTTCCTTAAGGACAAGCAAATGGGGATCACTGACGAGCCTTAATGCGCTCAAACAAGAACGACTGAGGTACAACACAAATAAGGACTCTGCTAGGCTCCGAAATATCCAATCTCATGAATCTGTTGTCCAAAGCCTAAACATCCATAGCCAAAGGCCTCTCTACAGTTGGGATAAATGCTAAACTCCCATACTCTCCACCTTTTTGCTCAAGGCGTCAGCCATCACATTAGCCTTTTCCTGATGATAAAGAATAGTGATATCATAGTCCTTTAATAATTCCAACCACCTCCGCTGCCTTAAGTTCAACTCCTTTTGCTTGAATAGATGCTGGAGACTCCGATGATCCTTATACACCTAACAAGACATTTCATATAAGTAATGCCTCCAAATCTTGAGCATGTGCACAATAGCTGCTAACTACAAATCATGTATTATATAGTTCTTCTTATGTGGCTTTAACTGGTGCGATACATAGGCAATTACCCTACCGTCCTACATCAATACACACCTAAGTCCTTTGCGCAAAACATCATAATAGACAATATACACCCCCGATCCTGAGAGCAACACCAAAACTGGAGCTGTAGTCAAAGCATTCTTGAGCTTCTAAAAGCTCTTCTCACATTCGTCCCACCATCTGAATGGAGAACCCTTCTGAGTCAACTTAGTCTTAGTCAATGGAGCTGCTATAAAGAAAATCCCTCTACAAAGCGGCGATAGTAGCCAGCCAAACCTAGGAAACTCCAGATCTCTAAAGCAATAGAAGGTCTGGGCCAACTCTAAACTGCCTCGATCTTCTTCGGATCCACTTTGATCCCTTCATTAGACACCACGTGGCCTAAGAATGCCACTAAGTCCAACCAAAACTCACACTTGGAGAATTTAGCATACAACTCCTTCTCCTTTAAAGTCTGAAGCACAATCCTCATATGTTGCTCGTGCTCCTCCCTACTACGGGAATACACCAATATATCATCAATGAACATAATGACAAAAAGAATCCAAATAAGTTTGGAACACACTGTTCATCAAATGCATGAAGGTTGCTGGGGCATTAGTCAAAACAAAAGACATCACCAAAAACTCATAATACCCATAACGAGTCCCGAAAGCCGTCTTAGGATGTCCGAAGCTCTGATCTTCAACTAATGATGCCTCGATCTCAAGTCAATTTTTAAGAACACCCTGGCGCCCTAAAGCTGATCAAATAAATCATCAATGCACGGTAGTAGATGCTTGTTCTTGATGGTAACCTTGTTCAAATACCGGTAGTCAATACACATTCTCATAGACTCATCTTTTTTCTTAACAAACAATACTTGTGTACCCCAAGGTGACACACTAGGCTTGATGAACCTCTTATTCAGCAACTCGTGTAACTGCTCCTTCAATTCCTTTAACTCAGCAGGAGCCATGCGATACAGTAGAATAAAAATAGGTTGAGTGCCTGGTGCCAAGTTAATGCCGAAATAAATATCCCTATCAGGTGGCATGCTCTGTAGGTCTATAGGTAACATATCCAGATACTCTCTCACTACTGGAACTGACTCAATGGTAGGAGTATCAATACTAACATCTCTAACAAAAGCTAGATACGCCAAAAATCCCTTCTCAACCATCCATTGACCCTTCAAAAATGAGATCACTCTGCTAGGAGTGCAACCAAGAGAATCCTTCCAGCTCAAACCTCTGCAACCTCTACGTAGCCAACGTCACAGTCTTAGCGTGACAATCAAGAATAACATGTTACAGAGGTAGTCAATCCATACCCAAGATCACATCAAAATCTACCATATCTAATAATAGAAAGTCTGCCCTTGTCTCAAAACTACTTAGTAACCATACATGACTGATAAACTTGATCCACCATAATGGAATCCCTAACCTGTATAGATAAATGAACAGTGGTAGTAGGAGAATCACGTGGCATATCTAGAAAAGAAGCAAAGTATGAGGATACATATGAATAAGTAGAGCCATGATCAAACAATATTGAAGTATTTCGTGGCATACAAAAACAATACATGTAATAACAACATCAGAAGCTATGGCCTCAGTCTTTCATGGGAATGCATAACATCTGTCTGACCTCAATTGGCCTGAGCTCCCCCTCTAGAAAAACCACGTCTTGGATGACCTCCATACCAAGTTGGCTGAGCGGGTGGTGTAGAAGCCGATACAGGAATCATAGTCTAACCTCCCTATTGCCCTGAACCTCTGTGAAAACGGGGGAAATATTTCCTGACATGCCCCAATTCCCCACACTTGTAGTAACCTATGGTCGAAAATGATTGCAGGGCTTGAGTCGGACTCCGTGAACTAGAATACCCACCAGATGGACTTGGTACTTATGAACCCTGAATAGATGGAGCGATGAGAACTCTACGTTGGAAGTGCACTAAATGAAGACTGCATAGAAGCTCCTTGACTAGGTAGTGATGAATGATAAAATGTCCTGCTAGAATTGCCTCTCCCAAATTGACCTCGGCCTCTAGATGAGGCACCACCGAAGCTACCTGAATGTCGGGGCCTCTTGTCCCTACCCTGCATCAGCTCTCTAGTCTCATTGCGGATGCGTTAGCTACATAAACTAATGAAATGAAGCCTCAGTCTCTATTTCTCTAGCAATAGCAAGGCGAATACTGAGGTGAAGACCGTCAATGAATCTCCTTATTCTCTCCTCTTCGTAGGGAATCAAAACAGTAGCACGATGGGACAACTCTGTAAACCTGATCTCATAATCAATGACTGACATCTGGCATTACTGAAGATGCTTAAACTGCCTCCTCAGCTCCTTTCTCCTAGTGCAGGGCACAAATTTCTCAAGAAAAACCTTGGAGAACTAAGCCTAACTAAGAGGAGGGGATCCTGCCGGCCTGCCCAGCTCATATATCTGCCACCACATCTCGTCTGGATCCTACGTCTGAAAAGATGGTGAAGTCAACTGCATTGAACTCAACTAGTCCTAAGTTGTACATAATCTCATGACAACAACCCAAGAACCCCTGGGCATCCTATGAAGGTGTACTGCTGAAGTGAGGAGGATGCAGCTTCGTGAACTTATCTAGCCTCTTCAGCTTATCAAGTGACATCGCCAGCCTCTCCTCATGCTGCGCGACAACAATAGGTTGAACTCCCATATCTGGTAACACCCGGGGGTTTGAAGTCTGCGCTCCGCCCCCTGCCTAGGAAGTAGCTGGTACAATAGGAAATGCCCCACCCTTGGCCAAACTTTCGAACAACCCCACCATATGGACCAAAGCGCCCTAAACAAATAGTGTAACAAGTAAACCCTGGGGAACCTGAACTGGTCCCTCTGGCCCCACATAGTCATGAACCTGCTCCTCAACAGAAGCTATCGGTAGCTCTAAAGTAGCTGCTCAGGCAGGCCCCTAGCTACGACGTGTGCTCCACCCTCACCTCTGCCTCGGGCCCGACCTCTTACGGCCTTGGCCTGGGTACCAACACCTACTCAGCTGAACCACATGAACGCGTCCTTACCATATGTGAGAGAATAGAAAAGCAAAGATTCAGACTTAGGGATAAACAAATTCGCACCACAGAGAATGAAAGAAAGAGAAGTTTTCCTATTGTCCTGTAGGCTCTCGATGATAAATACAGACGTCTCCATACCGATCCACAAGAATCTACTAGACTTTCTCATGACTCATGAGACCTAATCAATCTAGTGTTCTGATACCACCTTGTCATGACCCAAAATCTCACCAGAGCTTTGATGGCACCTAGCACTGCTTGATAGGTAAGCCAACAACCAATATGCATAAATAAACTTAAATACCAGTATTAACTAGTCTCAAATGCCGAATAATATAAATAACTGAAGTCAAATCACTGTAAAACTGAAAACCATCCCAAAATCTGGTGTCATCGAGTACATGATCTCTATAGAATAAGTAAATACAATGTTTGAGTCAGATACAATACTGTCCGAAAGAATAAAAATTAATAACATGAAATAAGTAAAGGTACTTAAGGCTTGCGAACGGAACGACAATGCTACCTTGAAATATCCAAATAGTCTAGATCCAGCTCACTAGCAGCTACCACGCTCAACAATACCTGGAAGAAGTGAGGAGATCGCAAGGTCCAATACTCATTTCCAACAACCAACGACAACAATAACATCAAAATAATAACAAAGGAAGAGAACCTCAATAATATCAATTTCAACTCTATCACATTAAGAGAAAAATAAGCATGTTTTCTGAATATATCAGTCAAGGAATCAACTTTAAAGGCATCAAATATCAAATAGCATGAGGAAAATACAACTCTATGACTGCATGACAAGTATTCATGCCAAAATCAACAACACTCTGGCACAATTACCCTTCAATCGTACTCTCAGCACACTCACGATACCTGGCTCAAAGCTCCTGAATCATCACATGCACTCACACTCAGCATTGTACGAGTGCCTGACATATGCCCCTTACTAAGTATATATCAAGTGCCTGCACTCACAGGATTATACCTAACTTCGGAGGGACGGATCCTAGCCCAAGCTCTGATCAGATCAAAAGTTAATGATCAATATCAATTAGCCCAATATGGGGCCTGACGCAGCGTCCCCTCACAATCAATATCACACTCAACAATCAATGCCACTCAGCCCAATATGGGGCCTGGATGCAAACGTCTCCTCACAATCAATATTAACACGACTCAATGGCCCAATACTAGTCATCAATCCGCTCAATTCTCAATATACTCACGCCTCACAGTACCATAATCAGAAATATCGCACAAAATATACCAACGTGCCACAACTCAGCTCAAGCCCGTGTCACACAAATAAGGACATTAACAACATGGGAGATAACATATACAAAATGCACATAGACAGAGATATAATACGCGGATATAACATCATGACTGAAAATATGACTACAATTAAGGCAAACAACTAAACATAGAAAAAATAGCTCTATCATGTACCAACAGATAAGTACAAAGCCTAGTCATCATTTATAGCATGAATAATAGCTCACATAGTCATACATATGGAGAAAACATGGTATCAAAGAGGCATGATAGCAAAACAAGGCACATACATATAGTGATACCAATGCAAGCATATAGGCTCGTCAGTTCACACGTGCGTCACCCCAACATATAACACATATCTTATCCAACAAGGAAATTATCCTCAAACCAAGCTTAGGCAAGATACTTACCTTAAAGCGCGAGAATCAATACTCCAAAAATCCCTTACCTCTCAAATTGGCATCTGAATGGATCAAATCTAGCAAAAAAACAACTCAATAATGTCAAACAAAGCCATTAGAATTAATTTCAAACAATAAAGCTTCGATCTTTATTCAATTCCCAAAAAGTCAACAAAAGTCAACATATGCCTACATGGTCAAAACCCGAGTCAAGGGGTAGATCCCGACTACTCATAACCCCATGAATCCAAATATGTGATTAGATTTTAAAACTGAGTCTAAATTAACTCACAAATCCCCAATGTCCACTCTCTTAAGTTGTAGGAAAACCCCCCAAATTTTTCTCAATATTCTATATTTTATGTGCTAATAATCCACGTAGATTATTGAAATAATACCAAAAATGAGTAAAAATTACTTACCCAAAGTCTCCTTCAAAAAGTCAACCCATGCCTACATGGTCAAAACCTGAGTCAAGGGGTAGATCCCGACTACTTATAACCCCACAAATCCAAATACGTGACTAGATTTTAAGACTGAGTCCAAATCAACTCACAAATCCCCAATGTCCACTCTCTTAAGTAGTAGGAAACCCCCCCAAATTTTTCTCAAAATTCTACATTTTATGTGCTAATAATCCATATAGATTCTTGAAATAATACCAAAAATGAGTAGAAATCACTTACCCAAAGTCTTGTATGAAAGTCTCCTTCAAAGATCGCCCCTCTCTAAGTCTAGGATTAAAAATATGAGATAGTGAGCTAAAATCTCGAAATTAGTCTGCCCAGCACTACCCTTCGCGAATGCAGCCCAAGCCTCACATTCGCGAAGCACAATTATCACGCCCCAAACTCGGGGAGCGCGACCCGCGCTCAACCGAGTGAACCCGGTCAAGTAAGCCTATTGAATACTTTCTACCCAACTCACCCATGATTTAAAGAGTATATATAACTTTGTTAATTAACCAACAAGGAGATCATGTAGACAATACCAAATTCATTACCATTAATTACTTCATTTAATAAGTCTCAAAACACACACACACCTCCATGGTTCAAAGTGGAACAAGTGATTCAATCACAACACAACTTGTTTAATATTCCCAACACCCATATACAACTCACACTATGTCTACGGAGCCTCTAAAGATACCAAAGAGTACAATGATAGTGCCAGTAACAAGGCTCCGCTTATACCTAAAAACGTAGTAATACACACGAAACAAAGATACACAACCCCGGTGTAACACCCCGGAAATTGTTTGAAGAACTTAAGTGTAAAGCCCGGTAAAAATTTGCAAAGAAAATAATGTTTCATGGTGTCGGACTAGGCTTACGTGTTTAAGGATTATAGAAATTCTTCACGGCGAGCTTGCGAGCCGTGGCTCGGACCTTTTGGGTTGAACAATGCACAGGAAAGTAAAGGAAATTTTTTGGTGGAACTGTGCATTTCTGCGGTCCATTATGCGACCGCAGAATCACTCTGCAGACCGCATAATGGCCGCAGAGTGACGCAGTTATTTGGGTCTGTTGGAAGCAATTATGCGGTCGACTATGCGACTACATAACTGTTATGCGGTGTACTATGTGACCGCATAATAGTTATACGGACCGCATAGTGACCGCAGACTCAGGCAGAGCACGCGGTCATTTTGGACACCAATTATGCGACCGATATGCGATCCGCATAACGGTATGCGGTCCGCATAACCGTTATGCAGTTGCATATGCGATCGCATAACCTGTTCCGGAGCTTCATTTTTGGGTTTTTAAACCCGACCCTATTTCGTTAAATACACGCAAAGGGTCATTTTTGAGCAAATATTTTGATGTTTTAGAGAGAAGAGAGAGTGTTTTAGAGAGAGAGAAAACCCTAGGCTAATTATTCATCAAGTTTTGCTCAAATCTTGGAAGATTAACAAGGGAAACCCACAATTTCTTCATCTAAGAGATTGAGATTGCTAGAATTTCCGGAACGTTGTAGTAATTTAAGAAAAACTCAATTGAGGTATGTTGGCTAACCTTTCTCTCTTGGAATTGAATTCCATAATATTACCGGGAGTTTCAAAGTATGGGTTGCGTATTAAAATGTTGTGGCTTTGAATCGTATTTCAAATGAAAGCTAGTATGCCAAATTATCTCAATATTCTTAAGACTCTTAATTGCTCATATGTGTACCTAAAGTCTTGATTGGGAATGTCTTATTGTTGATAACCTATAAAGATGGTTGGAAGTGAAATCAGTGAATTAGGAATATAAAGTATGGCCAACGTGCCAATAGTGAAAAGTATACTTGTGGCCAATGGTGCCGATGTAATGAAATAATGTGAGAGGTTATGAAATAAACTTTGACTCAACTATTCCAAAATTGACTTCGACAATATAATCGGCTAAAAGTTTATGAACTCAAGTGATGCCCATATGTGATTGTTTTAGCTAATTCTATGCTTTGTAAGTAATTTTTAATGTGCTTTGCGTTCTTACACATTCGTGAGTGGAAATTGTGTATGATTATAATTTGTGCTTCGATTGCCAATCATTTTACTCTATTTATTGGAAAGAAATCGATTATGTTTAAAGCCTTCATTACTAATGAACTTAAAGTTGTGATTTTCGAAATATTCTACTTGTTGATAATTATGATGATGATCTATGAAAGGGAAGAAATGAAAGTGTGGAATATAAAATACGACCACTGTGCCATGAATAAAGAATCATATGTATGGCCAAGAGACCCAATGAAATAATAATGTTGTAAGTGGCTGAAAATACGGATTAGGTGATATGTGATGTGAAAGGTTATGAGATGTACGTATTTATACTTTTGTTTCCAATGTGTTATGAAACCCTATGGACGGTCTATGAAACGCATAGGTATATTGTGTTATGAAATCCTATGGACGGTCTATGAACGCATAGGTATATTATGACATGAAATCCTGTGGACGGTCTATGAACGAATAGGTACATTATGATATGAAATCTTATGGATGGTCTATGAACGCATAGGTACATTGTGTTATGAAATCCCGTGGACGGTCTATGAACGCATAGGTACATTGTGTTATGAAATC
>AWOL01S0166757.1:1372-14431 GCA_000715115.1 Nicotiana otophora | reverse complement strand
TTTGTTGGCCCGGAAAAGTTTTAAGAGATCGGGGTCCGGGGGTCCCGGGACCACTTGGAAGGCTCGGGCTATAGCACACAACAATATGAGAATCAGGTGGAATTCTAGTTTTTTGGCCGAAAAATGCAAAAACTAAGGAACGATCATCGCGGGGTGGCTACTATCATTCCTTAGGTTGTATTTAATGTCCCAGTTAAATTTTAGGCAATTTGAGTCTGGGAGCCGGGCCCACACGGAGGGCGTGGGCTATCCACAAGAAAGTATGGGAATCGGGCGGAATTCTAGTTCTTTGGCCAAAAAATGCAAAAAATGAGGAATGATAATGGTGGGGCGGTGGAAATGGATCCTTAGGTCGTATTTGATGGCCCGGAAAAATTTTAGGCGATCGGGGTCCCGGGACCACTTAGAAGGCATGGGCTATAGCACACAAAAATATGGGAATCGGGCAGAATTCTAGTTTATTGGCCGAAAAACACAAAACATGAGGAACAGTCATGGCGGGGTGGTGAACATGTTTCCTTAGGCCATATTTGATGGCCCAAAAGAATTTTAGGCAATCAGGGTTCAGGGGTCCCGGGATCACTTGGAAGGCGTGGGCTATAGCACACGAAAATATGGGAATTGGAATTCTAGTTTTTTGGCTGTAAAATGCAAAACATGAGGAAAGGTCATGGCAGGGCGGTGACTATGGTTCCTTAGGTCGTATTTGATAGCCCAGAAAAATTTTAAGAGATCGCGGTCCGGGGGACCCGGGATCACTCGGAAGGTGTGGGCTATAGCACACAAAAATATGGGAATCGGGCGGAATTCTAGTGTTTTGGCCATAAAATGCAAAACATGAGGAAAGGTCATGGCGGGGCGGTGACTATGATTCCTTAGATCGTATTAAATGTCCCGGAAAAATTTTTGGCAATCCGTCTACGGGGGACCCTACCCACTGGGAAGGTGTGGGCTATAGCACACGAAAATATAGGAATCATGCGAAATTCTAATTGTTTTGCCGAAAAACGCAAAACCTGAGGAAAGGTCATGGTGGGGCGGTGACTATGGTTCCTTAGGTCATATTTGATGGCCCGGAAAATTTTTAGGAGATAGGGGTCCGGGGGTCCCAGGATCACTTGGAAGGCGTGGGTTATAGCACACAAAAATATGAGAATCGGGCAGAATTCTAGTTTTTTGGCCGAAAATGCAAGACCTTAGGAACGATCATGGCGGGGCAGTAACTATGGTTTCTTAGGTCGTATTTGATGGCCCGGAAAAATTTTAGGAGATCGGGGTCCGGGGGTCGCGGGATCACTTGGAATGCGTGGGCTACAGCACACAACAATATGGGAATCGGGCGGAGTTCTAGTTTTTTGGCCGAAAAAGGCAAAAGATGAGGAATAGTCATGGCGGGGCGGTGACTATGGTTCCTTAGGTCGTATTTGAAGGCCTGGAAAAATTTTGGGCGATCCGGCTACGGGGGCCAGTACCCACTGGGAAGGCGTGGCACACGAAAATATGGGAATCGGGCAGAATTCTAGTTTTTTGGCCGCAAAAAATGCAAAAAATGAGGAACGATCATGGCGGGGCGGTGACTCTGGTTCCTTAGGTCATATTTGATGGCCCGGAAAAGTTTTAGGCGATCCGACTCAGGGTGCCCCTACCCACTGGGAGGGCGTGGGCTATAACACACGAAAGTTTGGGAATCAGGCGAAATTCTAGTTTTTTGGCCGTAAAACAAAAAAGAACGAGGAACGATCATGGCGCGGTAGTGACTATGGTTCCTGAGGCCGTATTGGATGGCCTGGAAAAATTTTAGGCGATCCAAGTGCTGGGGGCCCGGCCCACTCGGAAGGCGTGGGCTATAACAAACGCAAATATGGGAAGCGGGCGGAATTCTTGTTCATTGGCCGAAAAATGCAAGACATGAGGAACGATCATGGCGGGGCAGTGACTATGGTTCCTTAGGTTGTATTGGATGTACCGAAAATATTTTAGGTGATCAGTGTCCTCGGGGCCCAGCCCATTCGGAAGGCGTGGTCTATAGCACACAATAATATGGGAATCGGGCGGAATTCTAATTCTTTGGCCAAAAAATGCAAAAAATGAGGAACGATTATCTAGGAGCGGTGATTATTGTTCCTTAGGTCGTATTTGATGGCCCGGAAAATTTTTATGCCCCGGACCACTTGGAAGGCGTGGGCTATAGCACTCACTAATATGGGAATCAATCATGGAGGGGCGGTGAATATCGTGGTACCCGAAAAGGTTTAGGTGATCAGGGTTCCGGGGGCCCGGCCCATTCGGAAGGCGTGGTCTATAGCACATGTTAATTTAGGAATCAGACGAAATTCTAGTTCTTTGGCCGAAAAACGCAAAACATGAGAAACTATCATGGCGGGGCGGTGACTATCGTTCCTTAGCTCGTATTTAATTGCCCGCACACATTTTAGGCTATTCGGGTCCGGTGGCCCGGCCCACTCGAAGGGCGTGGGCTATAGCACAAGAAAATATGGGAATCAGGCGAAATTCTAGTTTTTTGGCCGAAAAATGCAAACAATGAGGAACGATCATGGCAAGGAGGTGACTATGGTTCCTTAGGTCATATTTGATGGCCCGGAAAACTTTTAGTAGATCGGGGTCCGGGGATCCCGGGACCACTTGGAAAGCATGGGCTATAGCACACGACAATATGGGAATCGGGCGAAATTCTAGTTTTTTGGGCGAAAACTGCAAAACACGAGGAAGGATCATGGCGGGGCGGTGGGCCCACTCGGAAGGCGTGGGCAACAACACACGAAAATATTGGTATAGGGCGGAATTCTAGTTTTTTGGTAAAACAATGCAAAAAGCAGGAACGATCATGGAGGAGCGGTGGCTATGGCTCCTTAGGTCGTATGTGATGGCCCAAAAAAGTTTTAGGCAATCAGGGTCCCGAGACCACTTGGAAGGCGTGGGCTATAACACACGAAAATATGGGAATCGGGCGAAATTCTAGTGTTTTGGCCGGAAAAGGCAAAAATTGAGGAACGATCATGGCAACGCTGTGACTATGGTTCTTTAGGTCGTATTTGATGGACCGGAAAAATTTTAGGCGATCCGGCATTGGGGGGCCCTACTACTGGGAAGGCGTGGGCTATAGCACACGAAAATATAGGAATCGGGCAGAAATTTAGTGTTTTGGCCGTAAAATGCAGAAAATGTGGAACGATCAAGGCAGGGCGGTGACTATGGTTCCATAGGTCGTATGTAATATCCCGAAATATTTTTAGGCGATCCGAGTCCGAGGGCTCCGACCCACTCGAAAGGGGTGGGCTATAGCACACGAAAATATGGGAATCGGGGGAAATTCTAGTTTTTTGGCTGAAAAATGCAAAACATGAGGAACGATTATGGCTGGGTGGTGACTATGATTTCTTAGGTCGTATTTGATGTCCCAGAAATATTTTAGGCGATCGGGGTCCGGGCACACTAGGAAGGCGTGGGCTATAGAACACGAAAATATGGGAATCAGGAGAAATTCTAGTTTTTTGGCCATAAAATGCAAAAACACGAGGAACGGTCATGGCGAGGCGGTGACTATAGTTCCTTAGTCCGTATTTGATGGCCTGGAAAAATTTTAGGCGATCTTAGTCCTGGGGCCCGGCCCACTCGAAAGGTGTGGACTATAACATACGAAAATATGGGGATCGGGCGGAATTCTAGTTCTTTGGACGAAAAACGCAAACAATGAGGAACGATCATGGAAGGGCGGTGACTATGGATCCTTAGGTCGTACTTGATGGCCCGAAAAACTTTTAGGCGATCAGGGTCCGATGACCCTGCCCATTTGGTAGGCGTGGTATATAGCACACGCAAATATGGGAATCGGGCGGAATTCTAGTTCTTTGGCCGAAAAATGCAAAACATGAGGAACGATCATGGTGTGGCGGTGATTATTATTCCTTAGGTCGTATTTGATGTCCCGAAAACTTTTTAGGAGATTGGGGTCCGGGTGTCCCGGTACCACTTGGATGGCGTGGGCTATAGCATACGCAAATATGAGAATCGGGCAGAATTTAAGTTTTTTGGCCGAAAAACGCAAAACATGAGGAACGATCATGGCGAGGCGATGACTATCATTCCTTAGGTCGTATTTAATGGACCGGAAAAATTTTAGGCGATCCGAGTCCGGGGGCCCGGCCCACTCGGACGGCGTGGGTTACAGCACAAGAAAATATAGGAATCGGGCGGAATTCTAATTCTTTGGCCGAAAAATGCAAAATATGAGGAACGATCATGGCAGGGCGGTGACTATAGTTCCTTAGGTCATAATTGATGGTTCGGAAAACTTTTAGGAGATCGGGGTCCGGGGGTCCCGGGAACACTTGGAAGGCGTGGGCTATAGCACACGAAAATATGGGATTCGGGCGGAATTCTAGTTTTTGGCCGAAAAACGCAAAACATAAGGACCGATCATGGCGGGGCGGTGACTATGGTTCCTTAGGTCGTTTCTAATGGCCCGGAAAAATTTTAGGCGATCGGGGTCCGGGGTTCCCGGCCCACTTGGAAGGCGTGGGCACACGAAAATATGGGAATCACGCGAAATTCTAGTGTTTTTTGCCATAAAATGCAAAAGAATGAGAAACGGTCATGGAGGTGCGGTGACTATGGTTCCATAGGCCCTATGTGATGGCCCGAAAAAACTTTAAGCGATCCGGGTCTGGAGAGCCCGGGCCCACTCGGAAAGCGTGGGCTATAGCACACGAAAATATGGGAATCTGGCGGAATTCTAATATTTTGGCTGTAAAACGCAAAACAATGAGGAAAAGACATGGCAGGGAAGTGACTATGGTTCCTTACGTGGTATTTGAGTGCCCGGAAAAATTTTAGGCGATCCGGGTCCGGGGGCCCCTGCCCACTGGGAAGACGTGGGCTATAGCACACGAATATTTGGGAATCGGGCGAAATTCTAGTTTTTTGTCCGTAAAACCCAAAAATAATGAGGAACGATCATGGAGGGGCGGTGACTATGGTTCCTTATGTCCTATTTGATGGCCGGAAAATATTTTAAGCGATCCGGGTCTGGAGAGCTCGAGCCCACTCGGAAGGCGTGGGCTATAGCACCCGAAAATATGGGAATCGGGCGAAATTCTAGTTCTTTGGCCGTAAAACGCAAAAAAATGAGGAAAGAACATGGCGTGGTGGTGACTATGGTTCCTTAGGTGGTATTTGAGTGCCCGAAAAACTTTTACGCGATCCAGGTCCGGGGGCCCTGCCCACTGGGAAGGCGTTGGCTATAGCTCACGAAAATATGGGAGTCGGGCGGAATTCTTGTTTTTTGTCCGTAAAATGCAAAACAACGAAGAACGGTCATGGCGAGGCGGTGACTATGGTTCCATAGGTCGTATTTTATGGCTCGGAAAAATTTAAGGTGATCCGGGTCCGGAGGGACCCGACCCACTCGGAAGGCGTGGACTATAGCACACGAAAATATTGGAACGGTCATGGAGGGGCAGTGATTATGGTTCCATCGGGCGGAATTCTAGTTTTTTGTCCATAAAATGCAAAAATAACGAGGAACGGTCATGGAGGGCGGTGATTTGGTTCCATAGGTCGTATTTTATGGCCCGGAAAAATTTAAGGCGATCTGGGTCCGGAGCGCCCCGACACACTCGGAAGGAGGCACAAGATAATAAGGTAATCGGGCGGAATTCTTATTTTCTGACCCGTAAAAAGCAAAAAACGAGGACCGGTCATGGAATGGCGGTGACTATGGTTTCTTAGTTTGCCTTCTATGGCCCGAAAAAATTTTAGGCGATCGGGTCTGGAGGACCTGGGCCCACTCAGAAGGCGAGGGCTATAGCACCCGAAAATATGGGAATCAGGTGCAATTTTAGTTTTTTGGGCGTAAAACGCAAAAAAGAGGACCGGTCATGGCGTGACAATGACTATGGTTCCTTAGGCCGTATTTGATGGCATGGAAATATTTTAGGCGATCGGCGTCCGGGAGGTCCGGGCCACTAAGAAGGTGTGGGCTATAGCACACGAAAATATGGGAATCAGGCAAAATTCTAGTTTTTTGGCCGTAAAAGGCAAAAAACAAGGAACGGTCATGGCGGGGCGGACTATAATTCCTTCGGTCANAAAAAACTTTAAGCGATCCGGGTCTGGAGAGCCCGGGCCCACTCGGAAAGCGTGGGCTATAGCACACGAAAATATGGGAATCTGGCGGAATTCTAATATTTTGGCTGTAAAACGCAAAACAATGAGGAAAAGACATGGCAGGGAAGTGACTATGGTTCCTTACGTGGTATTTGAGTGCCCGGAAAAATTTTAGGCGATCCGGGTCCGGGGGCCCCTGCCCACTGGGAAGACGTGGGCTACAGCACACGAATATTTGGGAATCGGGCGGAATTCTAGTTTTTTGTCCATAAAACCGAAATATAATAAGGAACGGTCATGGAGGGGCGGTGACTATGGTTCCTTATGTCCTATTTGATGGCCCGAAAATATTTTAAGCGATCCGGGTCTGGAGAGCTCGAGCCCACTCGGAAGGCGTGGGCTATAGCACCCGAAAATATGGGAATCGGGCGAAATTCTAGTTCTTTGGCCGTAAAACGCAAAAAAATGAGGAAAGAACATGGTGTGGCGGTGACTATGGTTCCTTAGGTGGTATTTGAGTGCCCGAAAAACTTTTACGCGATCCAGGTCCGGGGGCCCTGCCCACTGGGAAGGCGTTGGCTATATAGCTCACGAAAATATGGGAGTCGGGCGGAATTTTTGTTTTTTGTCCGTAAAATGCAAAACAACGAAGAACGGTCATGGCGGGGCGGTGACTATGGTTCCATAGGTCGTATTTTATGGCTCGGACAAATTTAAGGTGATCCGGGTCTGGAGGGACCCGACCCACTCGGAAGGCGTGGACTATAGCACACGAAAATATGGGAACGGTCATGGAGGGGCAGTGATTATGGTTCCATCGGGCGGAATTCTAGTTGTTTGTCCATAAAATGCAAAAATAACGAGGAACGGTCATGGAGGGCGGTGATTTGGTTCCATAGGTCGTATTTTATGGCCCGGAAAAATTTAAGGCAATCTGGGTCCGGAGCGCCCCGACACACTCGGAAGGAGGCACAAGAAAATAAGGTAATCGGGCGGAATTCTTATTTTCTGACCCGTAAAAAGAAAAACACGAGGACCGGTCATGGAATGGCGGTGACTATGGTTTCTTAGTTTGAANTAGTTTTTTGGCCGTAAAATGCCAAACAACGAGGAAAGGTCATGGTCGGGCGGTGACTATGGTTACTTAGTTCGTATTTGATGGCCCGGAAAAATATTAGGTGATCCGGGTCCGAGAGCCCTGCCCACTGGGATGGCGTGGGCTGTAGCACATGCAAATATGGGAATCGGGCAGAATTCTAGTTTTTTGGCCGTAAAATGCAAAACAAGAGGAACGGTCATGTCGGGGCGGTGACTATGGTACCATAGGTCATATTTAATAGCCCAGAAAAACTTTAGGCGATCGGTGTATGGGGGTCCCGGGCCCACTCGGAAGGCGTGGGCTATAGCACACGGAAATATGGGAATCTAGCGAAATTCTAGATTATTTGCCATAAAACGCAAATGAACGAGCAACAGTCATGGCGTGGCGGTGACTATGGTTCCTTAGGTCCTATTTGATGGCCCAAAAAAACTTTAAGCGATCCGGGTCCCGAGAGCCCGGGCCCACTCGGAAGGCGTGGTTTATAGCACACAAAAATATGGGAATCTAGCGGAATTCTAGGTTTTTGGCCGTAAAACACAAATACAAATGAGGAAAGGACATGGCAGGGCAGTGACTATGGTTCCTTAGGTGGTATTTGAGTGCCCGAAAATTATTTAGGCGATCCGGGTCCGGGGGACCCTGCCCATTGGGAAGGCGTGGGCTATTGCACACGAAAATATGGGAATCAGGTGGAATTTTAGTTTTTTGGGCGTAAAACGCAAAAAAGAGGACCGGTCATGGCGTGACAGTGACTATGGTTCCTTAGGTCATATTTGCTGGCATGGAAATATTTTAGGCGATTGGCGTCCGGGAGGTCCGGGCCACTAAGAAGGTGTGGGCTATAGCACACGAAAATATCGGAATCGGGCGAAATTCTAGTTTTTTGGCCGTAAAAGGCAAAAAACAAGGAACGGTCATGGCGGGACGGACTATAATTCCTTAGGTCGTATTCTATGGCACGAAAAACCTTTAGGTGATCCGGGTCTGGGGGGCCCTGGCCCACTCGGAAGGCGTGGGCAATAGCACACGAAAATATGGGATTCGGGCAGAATTCTAGTTTTTTGGCCGAAAAACGCAAAACATAAGGACCGATCATTGCGGGGCGGTGACTATGGTTCCTTAGGTCGTTTCTAATGGCCCGGAAAAATTTTAGGCGATCGGGGTCCGGGGTTCCCGGCCCACTTGGAAGGCGTGGGCACACGAAAATATGGGAATCACGCGAAATTCTAGTGTTTTTTGCCATAAAATGCAAAAGAATGAGAAACNGTCCGGGGGACCCTGCCCATTGGGAAGGCGTGGGCTATTGCACACGAAAATATGGGAATCGGGCGGAATTCTAGTTTTTTGTCCGTAAAACCCAAAAATAATGAGGAACGGTCATGGAGGGGAGGTGACTATGGTTCCATAGGTCGTATTTTATGGCTCGGAAAAATGTAAGGCTATCCGGGTCCGGAGGGGCCCGACCCACTCAAAAGGAGGCACAAAACAATATGGTAATGAGGCGGAATTCTTGTTGTTTTGGCCATAATACCCAAAACATGAGGACCAGTCATGGCGTGGTGGCGACTATGGTTCCATAGTTCGTCTTCTATGGCCCAAAAGAGTTTAGGCAATCGGGGTTCGGGCCCACTCGGAAGGCGTGGGCTAGCACACGAAAATATGGGAATCGGGCGGAATTCTAATTTTTTGGACGTAAAACGCAAAGAACGAGAAACGGTCATGGCGGGGTGGTGACTATGGTTCCTTAGGTCCTATTGGATGGCCCAAAAATATTTTAAGATATCCGGGTCCGGAGAGCTCAGGCCCAATCAGAAGGTGTGGGCTATAACATACGAAAATATGGGAATCGGGTGAAATTCTATTTGTTTGGCCGTAAAAAGCAAAACAATGAAGCAAGGACATGGCGAGGCGGTGTCTATAGTTCCTTAGGTGGTATTTGAGTGCCCGAAAATATTTTACGTGATCCGGGTCCAGGGGGCCCTGCCCACTGGGAAGGCGTGGGCTATAGCACACAAAAATATGGGAATCGGGCGGAATTCTATTTTATTTTCCATGAAACGCAAAAACACGAGGAACGGTCATGGCGGGGCGGTGACTTTAGTTCCATCGGTCATATTTTATGACTCGGAAAAATTTAAGGCGATCTGGGTCCGGAGGGGCCCGACCCACTCGGAAGGCATGGACTATGTACATGAAAATTTGGGAACGGTCATGGAGGGGCGGTGACTATGGTTCCATCGGGCGAAATTCTAGTTTTTTGTCTGTAAAACGCAAAAATAATGAGGAACGTTCATGGAGGGGTGGTGACTATGGTTCCATAGGTCATATTTATATGGCCCAGAAAATATTTAGGCGATCCGAGTCCGGAGGGGCCTGACCCACTCAGAAGGAGGCACAAGAAAATACGGTAATCGGGCGGAATTCTTGTTTTTTGCACGTAAAATGAAGAATACGAGGACCGGTCATGGCGTGGCGTTGACTATGGTTCCTTAGTTCGAATTCTATGGCCCGAAAAGTTTTTAGGCGATCGGGTCTGGGGGACCCGGGCCCACTCGAAAGGCGAGGGCTATAGCACACGAAAATATGAGAATCCGGCGGAATTCTAGTTTTTTGGCCGTAAAATACAAAACTAATGAGGAACGGTCATGGAGGGGTGGTGACTATGGTTCCATAGGTCTTATGTTATGGCCCGGAAAAATTTAAGGCAATCCGGGTCCGGAGGGGCCCGACCCGCTCAGAAGGAGGCATAAGAAAATAAGGTAATCGGGCGGAATTCTAGTTTTTTCGGCTGTAAATTATAAAAAATGAGGAACGGTCATGGCAGTTTCGCCTAAATACGACTTATGGTTCCATAGCAGTTTTGCAAAACGCTGAGGAACGGAAGGCATGGACTATAGCACACGAAAATATGGGAATTAGGCGAAATTCTAGTTTGTTTGCCATAAAACGCAAAAGAATGAGGAATAGTCATGGCGGGGCAGTGACTATGGTTCCATAGGTGCTATTTGATGGACCTGGAAAATGTTAAGCGATCCGGGTCCGGAGGGCTCGGGCCCACTCAGAAGGCGTGGGCTATAGCACACAAAAATATGAAAATCTTGCGAAATTCTAATTTTTTGGCCGTAAAACGCAAAAGCAAAAATAAGGAACGGTTATGGCGGGGTGGTGACCATGGTTCATTAGGTCACTTTTTTACATGGCCCAGAAAAGGTTTAAGCAATCCGAGTCCAGGGGGCCCGGCCCACACGGAAGGCGTGGGCTATAGCACACGAAAATATGGGAATCAGGCGGAATTCTAGTTTTTTGGCCGTAAAACGCAAAACAAATGAGGAACTGTCATGTCGGGGCGGTGACTATGGTTCCTTAGGTCGTATTGGATGGCGCGACAAATTGTTAAGCGATCGGGGTCCAGGCCCACTCGGAAGGCGTGGGCTATAGAACACGAAAATATGGGTATCGGGCGGAATTCGAGTTTTTTGGACGTAAAATGCAAAAAAACAAGGAAAGGTCATGGTGGGGCGGTAACTATAGTTCCTTAGGTCGCTTTTCATGCCCCAAAAATTTTTAAGCGATCCGGGGGGCTCGAGCCCACTCGGAAGGCGTGGGCTATAGCACACGAAAATATAGGAATATGGCAAAATTCTTGTTGTTTGGCCATAAAATGCAAAACAAATGAGGAACGATCATGGCGGGGCGGTGACTATGGTATCTTAGGTCGTATTTGATAACTCGAAAAACATTTAGGCGATTGGGGTCTGGGGGACCCGGGCCCACTCGGAAGGTGTGGGCTAACACAGGAAAATATGAGAATCGGACGGAATTCTAATTTTTAGCCGTCAAATGCAAAAAACAAAGAAAGGTCATGGCGGGGCGGTGACTATGGTTCCATACATTGTATTTGATGGCTCGGAAAACTTTTAGGCGATCCGGGTCCGGGGGGCCCTGCCCACTAGGTAGGCATGGGCTATAGCACACTAAAATATGGGAATCAGGCGGGAAATCTAGTTTTTTGGCCGTATAATGGAAAAAATGAGGAACAGTCATGGCGGGGAAGTGACTATGGTTCTTTAGGTGCTATTTGATGGACCAGAAAAATTTTAAGCGATCCGGACCTGGAGGGCCCGGGCGCACTCGGAAGGCGTGGGTTAGCACACGAAAATATGGGAATCAGACGAAATTATAATTTTTAGTCGTAAAACGCAAAAAACAAGGAAAGGTCATGGCGGGGTGGTGACTATGGTTCCTTAGGTCGTATTTGATGGCCCGGAAAAATATTAGGCGATCCGGGTCAGGGGGCCCTGCCCACTGGGAAGGCGTGGGCTATAGCACATGAAAATATGGGAATCGGGCGGAAATTCTAGTTTTTTGGGCGGAAAATGCAAAAAACGGAGGAACAGTTTTGGAGGGGGCGGTGACTATGGTACCTTAGGTCGTATTTGATGGCCCAAAAATATTTTAGGGGATTGGGGTCCGGGGATCCCGAGCCCACTCGGAAGGCGTGGACTACAGCCCACGAAAATGTGGGAATTAGGCGAAATTCTGGTGTTTTTAAAGTAACTATGGTTCCTTAGGTTCTATTTGATGGACCTGAAAAATTTTAAGCGATCCGGGCCATCCGAGCCCACTCGGAAGGTGTGGGCTATAGCACACGAAAGTAAGGGAATCGGGCAGAATTATAGTTTTTTGGACGTAAAATGCAAAAGAACGAGGTAAGATCACGGCGGAGCGGTGACTATGGTTCCTTAGGTCGTATTTGATAGCCTGGAAATATTTCAAGTTATCCAGGTCCGGGGGGCCCTGCCCACTGGGAAGGCGTGGGCTATAACACACGAAAATATGCGAATCGGGCGGAATTCTAGTTTTTGGCTGTAAAACGCAAAACATGAGAAACGATCATGGCGGGATGATGACTATGGTACCTTAGTTCGTATTTGATTGTTAGGAAAGTTTTTACGCAATTAGGGTCCGGGGGGCCCGGGCCCACTCGGAAGGCGTGGGCTATAACACACAAAAAAATGAGAATCGGGCGGAATTCTAGTTTTTCGGCTACAAAACGCAAAAAACCAGGAACGGTCATTGCGGGGCGGTGACTATGGTTCCTTAGGTCCTTTTTGATGGCCCAGAAAAATTTTAAGCATTTTGGGTCCGGAGTGCCCGGGCCCACTCGGAAGGCGTGGGCTATAGCACACGAAAATATGGGAATCTGGCGGAATTCTAATATTTTGGCTGTAAAACGCAAAACAATGAGGAAAAGACATGGCAGGGAAGTGACTATGGTTCCTTACGTGGTATTTGAGTGCCCGGAAAAATTTTAGGCGATCCGGGTCCGGGGGCCCCTGCCCACTGGGAAGACGTGGGCTATAGCACACGAATATTTGGGAATCGGGCGAAATTCTAGTTTTTTGTCCGTAAAACCCAAAAATAATGAGGAACGATCATGGAGGGGCGGTGACTATGGTTCCTTATGTCCTATTTGATGGCCGNTGGCGGGGTGGTGACTATGGTTCCTTAGGTCGTATTTGATGGCCCGGAAAAATATTAGGCGATCCGGGTCAGGGGGCCCTGCCCACTGGGAAGGCGTGGGCTATANGAAAATATTTTAAGCGATCCGGGTCTGGAGAGCTCGAGCCCACTCGGAAGGCGTGGGCTATAGCACCCGAAAATATGGGAATCGGGCGAAATTCTAGTTCTTTGGCCGTAAAACGCAAAAAAATGAGGAAAGAACATGGCGTGGTGGTGACTATGGTTCCTTAGGTGGTATTTGAGTGCCCGAAAAACTTTTACGCGATCCAGGTCCGGGGGCCCTGCCCACTGGGAAGGCGTTGGCTATA
>AWOL01S0166708.1:0-10218 GCA_000715115.1 Nicotiana otophora | reverse complement strand
TTGTCTTTCAACTTGCCAACATGTAAATGACCATTAATAAGAAATGGTATACATCACGTGTACACATGACTTTTTCTCCAATCTTTTCCATTTTCAACTTTCTTCTTCTTTCTTCTTATTTATTTATTTATTTATTTTTATTGTTTATATTTTGATATTACCTACAAGAAAATAACAATATTAATATTAAGAATTCAATAACAGCTCATATTATGCATGGTGTTTTTATCTTATCAAACTCCCCCATACTTAGGATTTTCTTCGTCCTCGAGGAAATTTCTGAATTCTTCTTTTTTCAAGAAAACAAATCAAGCCAGTTGTTAATAGAATTTTTTTTTTTAGATTTTTACAAAAAAATTAATATCACATGCTATTTTAATAAATTTTCTAGAATTGATTTCTCCCCTCTTGGTCATGTGTTTATCATCCTGCATAAGATCAACTTTTACATACAAAAATTATTTATCAATTAACTTTATTTACGATAATCATAAAATAGTGTATATTGAATGATCATAGGCTTGCCATGTTTGTAAATCTCCACTAATATAAACTAGCACTGATCATAGAATCTTTTAGAACTTTTATTGACTTGTAACTTATAAGTGCTTTGGTAGGATAATGGGTATATTTTTGTAGTGACTTATTTGCTTTTCTTAGCAATTGGAATGATGTACAAATTATTTTGTGCTCCTTTCCATTTTTCAACTCTTACTCATACAAGTAGATTGAATCCATTCATATTTGTTTATTCGAAATATATATTATAAACCCTTTTTTTGTCTTTTTCTTTTCTTGGCTGTATTGCATTTGTATTTTTACCTTTTTTTGAATTTGTATTTCAATAGCCTTTCCTCGGCGAAAATTGAGCAACTGAGCATGTAATTCATAATATACTCGTACACACATATTATTTTTAATATAAATTTGTGCAATACATAAGTAGAATTATGTCAATATAATCGTTCAGAAAAAAGTTTGTTTCAAAGAATTTGTTCAGACTCAAATGGAGACACTAGTGATTTATGTATTTTAGTGACTCAAGTGTTTAGTTACATGAGATTTGAAAAAGGCCTAATTTATTTTCTAGATCAGTGCAATTTAGAATTTCGCCTCAATAAACAAAACATGGCAAGTTCTAGTAATTTTTAACACTTCAAATGATTAAATTAAACTAATTGAAATCAGAAACTTGAGTACTTTATAGCTGAACTTTACACAAGGATAATAGGGTCAAAATTCGAGAGTAAATGAGTTATTCCAGAAAACATTTTAAGACAGCAAGTGGTATTTCATTCTTTGCTTCTCTTTTTTTTTTAAATTCTTTCTGCCTCACATGTGTCTTGACCGTTTTGAAAATAAAAAGTTATCAAATTTTTCCTTTATGGTGCATTAGTCAAAAGTTATCAACTTAAGTATATGATAGTGTTTTGATGATTATAGCAAATAAAATAAATCCAAACAATCATGAGTGTAAATAATTTTACACCAACAACAATTAAAGATAGACACGCCAAAGAGAATTTTAATTCCATCATTTTCAAGACTTTAAACATGAATTTATTGACCTCATGATATCATGTTATCTTTATCTATTAGTTCAACCCATAATCAGATCCAAATGAACAATTCCGCCCAAGGTATACCATCAATTGAATATTATTTTTATCAGAAAAAGAAATGTAACAGAAATAATATTGCAGAGCATGTCTAAATTAAATATACCTTGACTTTATTTTAAACATTACTAGAATCATTTAATGAGGCAAAATTTCACAAATAAGATGAAGAATACTTTAGCAGAAGATTTAATCTCAATTATGTTCTTAATCATTGATAAACTTATAACACTTTGCACCTAGCAAGAAAATATTTTACTCAGTAACAGCCTTTATGTAACGACCCGATTTGTTATTTTACCTTTTAGATCTCTAGTCCTTTAATTAAGACTTTCCGTACGTGCCTTTACTGTTTATGACTTGCAGGGATGGTTGGTTCGGGTTTGGAAGAGTTCAGGTTGAAATCGGAACACTTAATTCCTTAATAGTGGCCCATAATGGCCAAGTTTGACTTGAGTCAACATTTTGAGTAAACAACCTCAGAACCGGGATTTAACAGTCCTAATAGGTTCGTACGAAGATTTTGGACTTGGGAATGTGTTCGGATCGGGTTACGGATGAACCGGGAGCGTTTCTGCGCTTAATCTTGAAAGTTGGCTCATTGAATTTTTTCAAGTACTTTAAGTTTGGTTTGGAATAGACTTTGGTGTTATCAGGGTCGGATTTCGATTTCAGAAATGCGAATAGGTCTGTTATGTCATTTATGACTTGTACGCAAAATTTGGCGTCATTCCGAGTTGATTTGATAGGAATCATATGCTGTAACGACCCGACTAGTCGTTTTGAGCATTTACGTTCCTTTCAACTATTTGAAGTCTTGAATAACTTTCTACGAGGTATTATGACTTGTGTGAATTGTCGGTTTTAGTTTTAAGGTATTTCGGAGTAAGCTTGGAAGAATGAATTTCATGTTGGAAGCTTAAGTTGAAATGGTTGACCGGATATTGACTTATGTGTAAACGACTCCGGAATAGAGTTTTGATGATTCCAATAGCTCTGTATGGTGATTTTGGACTTAGAAGCGTGTCCGGAAAATTATTTAGAAGTCCGTAGTGGAATTAGGCTTGAAATGCCGAAAGTTGAATTTTTGGGAAGTTTAACCGGGGGTTGAATTTTTGATATCGGGGTCGGAATCCTATTCTGAAAATTGAAATACCTCCATTATTTTATTTATGACTTGTGTGCAAAATTTGAGGTTAATCATACGTGATTTGATAGGTTCCAACGTCGTTTGTGGAAACTTAAAATTTTAAAGTTCATTAGGCTTGAATTCGGGTATGATTCGCGGTTTTAGCGTTGTTTGTTGTAATTTGAGGGATCAACTAAGTTTATATGGTATTTTAGGACTTGATGGTACCTTTGGTTGAGATCCCAGGGATCTCGGGTGTGTTTCGGGATGAGTTTTGAGTGAGTCCGTGCATTTCGGTACTCTGATATTGTTCTATCACTTTTGGGGGTGCGGACCGCACATTTTGGGGTGCTGAGGCGAAGTACAGGTGCGGACCGCACATAAGAGTGCGGACCGCAGCAGAAAAGTGCGGACCTCAAAGGAGGAGTGCGGACCACACAATTCTATTTGCGGCCGTACTCTACAGAGTTCTGCAGATTCGCCGGTGCAATTGCGGAAGCTTATATCTTTTGATCTACAAGGAATATTGAGATGATTTAAAAATAAAAGTTGTAGCCTTTCGTGTCTAGTTTCTAGAAAGGTAAAGAAGTCATAAATTGGATATTTGTAGAGAAAGTTATGGCCAAAATATTAAGTCATGGCAGTGTAGTCACCAAAAGGCGCGGCCGCACCATTTTTGTGCTACCGCAGGAGCTGGGATGTGCGACCGCACTTGGAATTGTTTGGACCACACTTGGAGAGTTCAGAGAATGTACTATATAATCGAAGCTTAGGTTATTATTTTATTTTTGGGCCTTGGGAGCTCGGTTGGAGACGAAATTTCGTGGGTGTTTCAAAAAATTCATCGGGGTAAGTGATTCTAACTCAGATTTGATTAACATACATGAATATATCGTTATTTTCATCATGTAATCAGTATTTTGAGATAGAAATTTGGGAAAAAATGTAGAAATCTCATAAAAATGAATTTTTGGGACTTGAACACTAATTCGGAGTCGGATTTGAGTGAAATTAGTATGGTTGAACTCGTAATTGGATGGGTTATCGAATTTTGTGAGTTTCGCCGGATTCCGAGACGCGGGCCCCACAGACGATTTTTGGAGTGTAATTTTGAATTTTTATGGAAAATTAGTATTTTCTTATGGAATTAATTCCAATAAATTTTATTGATTGAATCAAATTATTTATGGCTAGATTCGAGGTTTGGAGGCCAATTCACGAGGTAAAGGCATACCGGAGTAAAGAATTACACGGTTTGAGGTAAGTAACACTTCTAAACTAGGTTCTGAAGGTATGTATCCCCGAATAGGTGTTATATAAATTATTTGGAAGTGACGCACACAATAGTTGACGAGCGTGCGGACGTGCACCATTGAAATTATGACTTGAATAAATTCTGTGGAGTTGAAAGATTAATGAATCATGTTATTATTTGAATATTTCCCCATGTGTTAGAGAAATTGAGATGAGGCTCTTATTAAAGATCATGTTTAGGCTATGTGCCGATATTTTGGGACCCATGGAGTCGTGTTGCTGTTGAATTAATTATTTTAAAATTGTACATTTCACACTTAGTCATATACGTCCATTGTGAGGATATTTATGGGATCGAGATGCGTGCCGCAACATGCCATATTAGCTTTATATATGTTATTATTAAATGAATCGGGGTTGCCCACCTACAGTAGGCCAGAATGGCTTTATACATTATTATTGTTTTGGATCGGGGTTGCCCGCCTCCAGTAGGCCTTATTGGCTTTACTATTTTATGGATCGGGACTGCCCGCCTGCAGCAGGCCTTATAGGTTTTACTATTTTATGGATCGGGGCTGCCCACCTGCAGTAGGCCTTATTGGCTTTATTATTAAATGGATCGGGGCTGCCCTCCTGCAGCAGGCCTTATTGGCTTTATTATTACATGAATCGGGACTGCCCGCGTGCAGCAAGCCTCATTGGCTTTATTATTAAATGGATCGGGGCTGCCTGCCTGCAGCATGCCTTATTGGATTTATTATTATACGGATCGGGACTGCCCGCCTGTAGTAGGCCATATTGGTTTTATATCATGCTTGAGATGAAGGAGCCCCTCCGAGAGTTAGCACACACCCCTAGTGAGCGCAGTTGATTTATAGCGCTTGGGCTGAAGGAGCCCCTCCGGAGTACACACCCCTAGTGAGCGTAGATGATTACATATATTCGGGATGGATTTTAATAGGGCATGGACTTGCCTTAATTATTTATATTATGATGAATTTACCTGGACATAGATCTTGTCCGTATCATTTACATTTGGGGATAAAATTTTCAGGGCTGGATTGGCCTTATACGGTAGTGTGTGACTGACTGTAAGTCGATGTGTATATGTATACGGGGTGGAATATCCCTGGGCCGAATTGGCCATAAACAGTACCGAGTGACCGGATATTTTGTGACCACTATTTACATGAGGTCTTTCTACTGAGATGCCATGTTCCTCATATCACGCAGTATTGATCTATTTCACTTGTACTGAGTTTAAGTGTTGAACTTGAAAGCATGCCTACATTTTTGTACCATTATTTATACTGGACTGTACCTGCGGAGCTCGTCATTACTTTCAGCCTAGAGGTTAGTCTTGTTATTTATTGAGTTGATTGTACTCATACTACACTCTGCATCTCGTGTGCAGATCCAGGTGCTTTCGGACACGATGACTGTTAGATTTCAGAGTACTATCAGTTGGGACTATCAAGGTGGCTGCTTGGCGTCAGCTGATCTAGTCTCTCTTTCCTTCAGTTATTGTACTGTTCTATATTTTCAGACAGTGGTTTTTATCAGTCAGACATTGTATTTATATTAGATGCTCATGTACTCAGTGATACCGGGTTTTGGGAGTGTTATATTTAAAATTGTAAGATTTCTTCTGCTGAATTTAATTATTTTGTTTTCAGATTCAAAAGATATGGTGGTTTATTGAGATTGTTGGCTTGCCTAGTATTTAGATAGGCACCATCACGACATGTGAGAATTTAGGTCGTGACAAGTTGGTATCAGAGCTTTAGGTGGCATAGGTCTCACAAGTCATGAGCATGTTTAGTAGAGTCTTGCGGATCGGTACTTATCTTTGAGAGGTTGCCGAACCCTTAGGAAAATTTTACTTTCTTGCATTCTATCATGCAGAATTGATTTAGCTTGAAATATAACTCTTTGAATTTGTTCCACGCATTTCGTATGCGCATATTAGCGCTCGGTATCAGCTGTGCATCGCCGACTTGTGATTCTATGAACGAGGTTCAAGATGTGTATTTTGTGTTTTGGTGATGGGCCATTTTGGAGGACTTGAGGTTAGGTTTAGATCACAGCTTAGGCTTGGTGGCTTCAGTTGTAACCTATACATTTGGACTCATATGTACGATAATATCCCTACGAGTAGAATTTATGGCTCGAGGAGCGGTGGAATAGCTTTGTGATGAGTATGATGTAACTGCGGGATGTATTAAGATGATTTGAATGTGACAAGAAGTGTTTCCTTGAAATGTAAAGGAAGGCCATTGGGTGCTTTATTTTCGTTTTGATGTGACGTACAATCTCGATTGTGAATGTTTTGAAAGATCTTTCACATTGTTAAATTTTGGGGTAAATTAAACTCTCATGTCTGGTTAATGAGTTTGGACTCAGAAAGATTAAGTGATTTCATAGTAATTGTGGCTGCGAAAGGGTATAACAAGATGCCAATTTGAGGCTAAGCAGGTGGGTTATCTCCTGCGGAGTAATTTATGTAAGTGTGTTCCTTATGATGTGAATAGAGAGTTTCTTTTCTATCAATTGGGCATATATGTTGAGATTTGAATTTGAATTGGGTTGAGAAAGTTGACTTGATTGTCGCTAGAATAAATGCTAACTTAGCGGATGATTGAGGTATTTTATTGTGGGTGTTGCATAAGCTTGAGAAGAATTTTCGTTGAACTAACTGTAGTATTATGGCAGTAATGAAGTACGGGTATTATGAGTTATCGAGTGTTTTGTTCTATGTCTTTGAGCCAAATGGGGGAGTCTGCTATTGACAATTTAATTTTATGGATATATGTTAAATTTTAGTTTTGGTTTGAAGCATACTTGTGGGTTAGTTATGACTTACAGAGGTGGAGATGGAGGATGACTCGGGTAAGTAAATTCCTGGATACGGGTTACATTGAACTTTATGAAAATATGAAAAATATGGAATGATTAAGTTGTTATTTTGAAGGATGTAGTGCGCACGAAGTATGAATTCGATTGGTCGTGTTAAGGCAGGGTTACTTCTTTGAGTGTTGATCGCGCTAAAGGAGCACATGTCTTTCGGCCTGTTTGGGGCGGAGTAAATTAGATTTGAGCAGAGTGGATGACTCTCGAGAGTGTTCTAATGGATTCAAAATGTATATGTGGAAATTGAATTTTTTTTGAATTTGTATATCACAAGAATCAGTTACTTACATTGGATGGTATCGGGACGTGCGGTAATTCTGTTTGACTATGGATTCTACATTTCAGTATAAGAAAGAAAGGAGGAACAAATTTTAAATTCGCATAAGGTATTTTCAGAGTGAGTGTTACGGTTGGGTTATTTATGAAGATGCTTAAGAAGAATACAATAGCTTATGGGCCTTAGGGCGATGTGGTTTTATGTTATGATGTCTTGTAGTGAGCTCTGGGTAAGGATAGTAGTGTTTTTGACAAGGAGAAGTGACAACCGTAGGGTAATTCAGAAGAAAAATCGAAGAAAATAGGACAACCGAGTATGTAATTTGCTAGTGACTCAGAGTTTATAATGAGATTCTTGTGCTCGTCACATGATGGCATGATAGATGTGGTGTGTTGTGCGTGATTTAGATTTATATGTACAAGGTGGCAGTTCATTCTTGAAAGGAAGATCACGAATTCTGAACAGAATGGTCATTGTTATATATTTAGATGAATGTTATAGTTGCTCGGTAATCCCTGAGAAGGGTGCGCGGTTGAAAGGGACATTGTGTTTTGATTTACAGATGTTCATTGCTATTGCGGTGCTCTCCTGGTTGATAGACTGTTGATATTCAAATTATTGATATGTGGCACAGAAGAATTATGAAAATATTACTAGTGGGATGATCGTGCATGAAGTATGTGATAGTCATTCGAATGCTGGAGTTGTGATCCGTTATGATGGTTCATGTGTACTTATTTGATTGCTCCTGTATGATATGCCTGGATTAGAGGCTTGTGACCATGGCAGGCGGACTAAGTTATTGGCACGTGAGTTATACGTGCGGATCCATATACTGATATTATTGGCACGTGAGTTGTCCGTGCGGGTCCAGATATTTATATTATTGACACGTGAGTTGTCCGTGCGGGTCCAGATATTGATACTATAGCACGTGAGTTGTCCGTGTGAGTGATGTTAATGTGAGCTCTAGAAGAGTTGGTTACTGTTATTAAATTTGTGTGTCTTGGTTCAGTTATATATATTGAGCTTATAGCATTACAGTTGTGTTGGTGCTTGTTGAACTTACAATACGGTTCTCTACTTTGAGACATCTTCCATTTTGAGTACGAGGTTGCGCAGTTGTGAATTGAGTTTTATTGGCGTGGCATGTCAATAGGATAGTTGTGTTTAATAAACTAAGGTCATTGGGCCTAGAACGGATACAATCAGTTTTGATTTCGGTATATTGGGAGGATAATATTGAAAGTCAGCTTAGAAAGTGATTATGGTTCTGGTTGGGGCGAGAGAGCTCCATAGCTAGTTGATCTGATGAGTGGTTATGAGTTTTTGATTGTTTCTTTCATCATTGGAAATGTACGAAGGTTTTGGAATGAGATTCTGTTAAATGCGGGGTTTAATACTAGTACTTGGTTGGTTTTGAGTAGTTACTCTGATCAGAAATGGTGTTACGAGTATGCGAGTTGTATAGTATGTTATTGGATTATATATGGGCTTATGGCTAAGGCCTAATACAGCTTATTAAGAATCAAACAGTGTGTGGATGTGAGATTCGGGCCTTGAAAAGAAATTTTTAGATGTTGGAAATTGGACTCCAAGGTTAATGGGCTAAGGCTAAATTAGTAATTTTTGATTATGTGGTATTGTAAGGCCTATATAGTATAGGGTGACGTGGGATCACCCCTGGGTATGTGCGTGGTAAGGTGGAATAATGATTTGAAGGTCAAGAAATAACTTTTGGCACGTTCGAGGACGAACGTATGTTTAAGTGGGGGAGATTGTAACGACCTGATCGGTCGTTTTGAGCATTTATGCTCCTTTCAACTATTTTAAGTCTTGAATAACTTCCTATGAGGTATTATGACTTGTGTAAATTGTCGGTTTTGGTTTAAGGTATTTCAGAGTTAGCTTGGAAGAATGAATTTCATGTTGAGAGCTTAAGTTGAAATAGTTGACCGGATGTTGACTTATGTGTAAACGACCCTGGAATAGAGTTTTGAAGATTTCAATAGCTCTGTATGGTGATTTTGGACTTAGGAGCGTGTTCGGAAAATTATTTGGAAGTCCGTAGTGGAATTAGGCTTGAAATGCCGAAAGTTGAATTTTTGGAAAGTTTGACCGGGGGGTTGACTTTTTGATATCGCGGTTGGAATCCGATTTTGAAAATTGGAATACCTCCGTTATTTTATTTATGACTTGTGTGCAAAGTTTGAGGTTAATTGGACGTGATTTAATAGGTTTCGGCTTCGTTTGTGGAAACTTAAAATTTCAAAGTTTATTAGGCTTGAATTGGGGTATGATTCGCGATTTTAGCGTTGTTTGATGTGATTTGAGGGTTCGACTACGTTTATATGGTGTTTTAGGACTTGATGGTACCTTTGGTTGAGGTCCCGGGGGCCTCAGGTGTGTTTCGGGGTGAGTTTTGAGCGAGTCCAGGCATTTCGGCACTCTGATATTGTTCTGGCACTTTTGGGAGTGCTGACCGCACATTTTGGGGTGCTGAGGCGAAGGAGAGGTGCGGACCACACATAAGAGTGCGGAACGCAGTAGAAAAGTGCGGACCTCAGAGGAGGAGTGCGGACCACATAATTCTGTCCGCGGCCGCACTCCAGGGAGTTCTGCAGATTCGCCGGTCTAATTTGGGAAGCTTATATCCTTTGATTTACAAGGAATTTTGAGATGATTTAAAAACAAAAATTGTAGCCCTTCGTGTTTAGTTTCCAGAAAGGTAAAGAAGTCATAATTTGGACATTTGTAGAAAATGTTATGGCCAAAATACTAAGTCATGGCAGTGCAGTCACCAAAAGGCACGTCCGTACCATTTTTGTGCGACCACAGAAGCTGGGATGTGCGGCCGCACTTGGAACTGTGCAGACCGCACATGGCGAGTTCAGAGAATGTACTATATAACCGAGGCTTAGGTTATTATTTCATTTTTGTGCCTTGGGAGCTCGGCTAGAGACGATTTTTCGTGGGTGTTTCAAGAAATTCATCGGGGTAAGTGATTCTAACTTAGATTTTGTTAACAT
>AWOL01S0166703.1:12925-47280 GCA_000715115.1 Nicotiana otophora | reverse complement strand
GAGGGGGAGGGGGAGGGGGGAGCTATTCTTACAGCGAATCAAATACTCAATCGAGTTCCCCATAACAAAACACAATCTATTCTATAGGAAAAATGGAAAAGTAGGAAACCCAACTTAAAATATTTTAAAGTGTGGGGGTGTTTGGCTAAAGTGTAAATTCCTAAACCCAAAAGGGTGAAGATTGGACTGAAAATAGTTGATTGCGTTTTCATAGGATATGCAAGAAATAGTAAAGCATATCGTTTTCTGGTTCATAAATCAGAAAATCACGACATTCATATTAATACGGTAATCGAATCCGATAATGTTGAATTCTTTGAGAATATTTATCCGTATAAAAATGAATGTGAGTCATCTAGTGAAAAATCTAAGCGACCTCGAGAAGAAGAAAAGGAAAGTACGTTTAATGAGGAAAATCCAAGACGTAGTAAACGTCAAAGGACAACTACTTCCTTTGGATCAGACTTTATGACATTTTTGTTGGAAAATGAGCCTCAAACATTCAAAGAAGCAATGTCTTCCTCGGAAGCACAATATTGGAAAGAGGCAGTCAATAGTGAGATAGAATCTATACTAAGTAATCATCCTTGGGAATTGGTTGATCTTCCTCTGGGAAATAAACCTTTGGGTTCTAAATAGATTTTCAAAAGGAAAATGAAGCTGATGGTAATATTGACAAATATAAGGCAAGATTAGTTGTTAAAGGGTTTAGACAACGAGAAGGTCTTGATTACTTTGACACATACTCGCCGGTAACAAGGATTACATCTATCCGGGTGTTAATAGCGTTAGCCGCCATGTATGGCCTTCAAGTCCATCAGATGGATGTAAAGACAACCTTCTTAAATGGAGATTTAGAGGAAGAAATCTATATGGAACAATCTGAAGGGTTTGTAGTTTCCGGAAAAAGAAAAGAAAGTGTGTCGATTTGTTAAGTCACTTTACGGACTAAAACAAGCACCAAAACAATGGCATGCAAAATTTGACCAAACAATATTGTCAAATGGTTTCAAGATCAATGAGTGTGACAAATGTGTTTACATTAAGAATACTCCAAATCAAATAATTATTTTTTGTTTATATGTGGATGATATGTTGATAATGAGTAATGACATTACTAACATAAATGCTACTAAGCGCATGCTTACTAGTAAGTTTGATATGAAAGACTTAGGAGTTGCCGATTTAATTTTGGGAATTAAGATCCTTCAAACTCCTCAAGGTCTAGCTATGTCTCAATCTCATTATATTAAAGAGGTACTTGAAAAGTTTAAATATTTGGACTTTAAAGAAGCAAAAACGCCAATTGATTTAAACCATACTCTTGTAAAGAATAAAGGTCAAAGCAAGTCTTAATTGGAATATGCTCGAGTGCTGGGAAGTTTGATGTACATTATGAATTGTACACAACCTGATATAGCTTGTGCGATAAGTAAGCTTAGTCGATACACAAGTAATCGCAACCAAGCTCATTGGATAGCAATGAAACGAGTTTTGGAATATTTGAAATATACCCAAGACTATGCATTATAATACAATAATTATCCCGCAGTTGTTGAGGGATATAGTGATGCAAATTGGATCACCGGATCAACGGAATAAAAATCCACAAGTGGATATATGTTTACCATTGGTGGAGGAGCAGTGTCTTGGAAGTCGTCTAAACAGACATGCATCGCCCGCTCTACAATGGAGTCTGAGTTTATAACTTTAGACAAGGCTGGTGAAGAAGCTGAATGGCTCCGGAATTTCTTAGAAAACATTCCATTTTGGCCCAAACCTGTGGCACCTGTATGCATACATTGCGACAGTCAAGCAACAATAGGAAGGGCTGGGAGCGTTATGTATAACGGGAAATCTCGTCATATTCGACGAAGGCATAATACCGTTAGACAACTACTCTCTAGTAGAATTATCACAATTGAATATGTAAAGTTAAAAGATAATGTATCGGATACGCTTACAAAAAGGCCTACCTAGAGAGGCGGTTGAGAAGTCATCAAAGGGAATGGGACTATGGCCGAGGATAAGTCACGGTGGCTGTAAATCTACCTAGAAGACTGGAGATCCCAAGATCTAGGTTCAAGGAGATCAAACGAAGTCATTAATGACGGTTCAACATTTTCAAATAAAATTTCTTTTTGGTCCATTCTCGTGATGAGACAATGTTCAGTACCAAAGATAAAGCGTTAAGGCTTTTTATTGGTTTTTAAATTTGATACGGGATATATCAAATAATGTATCTACGGGATAACACACTTAGGAATCACCTATGTAAGTGTGAAGTGTAAGCCGCTTCAAGGAGAATTCTGTAAGGCCAGTTCTCTACGTACTTATGAACCAGGTGATGTTCATGGCTGAAACGAACATAACAATGAGAACCAAAGACGGTTAAGGGTTGATTGTGTGACTTATGGTTGTCTAGGTATACACCAAATTTCAACGGTTCAAAGATATCAAATCTACCGATTGACCGAGTATATTCGATATAAGCTCACTACAGAAAGTTCAAAGGGAAACCTACTTATCCAGATAATCACACAGTATTTTCTTGCGTGTTTTTCCACATATGTCCATTCCCCATTCATGTGGGGGATTGTTGCATTTTTATTAAGGGGTGTGAATGGGAAATGGAAGAGGCACCTCTTGGGTGTGAATGGGAAATGGAAGAGACACCTCTTGAATTGCACCTCTTCATCTCACCCTTTCATTGGGGTGTGAATGGAAAATAGAAGAGGCGCCTCTTGGATTAAACCTCTTCATCTCACCCTTTCATTGTCTATAAATAGAGAGGCTTAGCCTCATTTTCCACCACAGAAAAATCTGAAATCTCTCCCCTCAATTTTTTGCATACTGCATTGGTTATTCAAAAGCAAAACGTAATCATTTTGTGTGATTTGCTCCGCCATTTGAATTCGCTGAATTCTGTGATTTGAAGTGCCGCTATCACAGAATAGTTATTCCGTTCTATCTTAGGAGGAATTAATCCGCAACCTTGGGCATTGTGAGGGGATTAAATTCCTTAAGGAAACACAAAAAACTTGTGGTCTCGGAATTTTCTTTGCTTTGTTTTTCCCTTAAACTAACGTTTATTGATTTACTGGTTTTGAATACAGAGTGATAACACTTTCAACTAACTCGGAACCAACTATAACTAACTCTTCTGACAACTGAAACTGACACGATGCTAACTAACACGATACTAACTGCAATGCTCATTTCTCCCACAATCTTATACTTGCATCAATATTATTCACTTAGAAAGTGGATAACCAACAGATAACTAATAGGTTTAACTTTTACATTTATAAATACTCAAAATGAGGATTCTTCAAGGTTAGGACACTATGAATTCTCCCAAAAGTGATCATATTCTAAAGTCACAGATAATATGATTATCCGTCGGTTAACCCATTTTCTATCTATATTATTAAATATGGGTCGGGTCGGATAATTTATCCGTTTTTGCATTACCCGTTTTCGACCCGCCCATATTCTTCAAGACTATTATATGCACATTCTAATAGGGTACGTGGGAAAAAACAACGCACGACCTTCATAGATGGAGTGTCAAAAATGCAGTTTCAAGTATATATATATACATCTTATTCTCATTCATATATTTGGTTCTAAACTTTGTAACTCAAATCCAGGCCAACATGTTTCTACCCTTCAGTCAGGGACCCGAGATGATAGCATTATTGACAGATGGTTGTAATTATTTTCATAATATCACCATTTTCTGGCTTAGGGACCTTCCATTTTATATAGTACTGATACAACAATCAGTAGGAGATGGGAAAAAAATCAGGTTATGGGCACATAACGAGGAACAAACTTTAATTCGAAAGAAAAGACAACCAACCATATAAGTCAAGAGTATTATATGTATATTTCAATAGGATACGAAAAATAAAAAACCACGACCATTATAAATAAAGTACCAAAAATGCAATTTCAAGTACATATGACATGTATCTTATTCTCATTGATATATTTGGTTCTAACCTTTGAAACTCAAATCCAGGCCAACATGTTTCTATCGTTCAGTAAGGAGGGATGATAGCAGTATTGCCGGATGGTTCGGCAATTTTTGCTACTCCACAGCCACATATAGAAGAGGTTTATTGATATTGAGAGAGAAAGAAGAATGTGTGTGATGATGATGTGCAAATGAAAAGGAAGATACCCCTTTTATAGGCATCTGAATGTCCTGCTGAAATAATCACTTACGTCATAAAAAAAGAAGTCGAAGATGAATTCTTCCGCCTAATATTCTGCTTCATATTACTTTTTCTCCTTTGCAGACAAACATATAATTTGCTTTTTCTCTTTGTCTGTTTTACACTTCTTTTGACTTCTTTCTTTGACTTTTCTTTCTTTCTTTTACATGTGCGGGGTTTTCTTTCCCATCAATCTCCCCGACCCATGTACATAAAAAAAATAACTATTTTATAATGTGACACCTTCACATTATTAGTTTTGAAGGCCAACTGAGCCAGTGCACAACCTCAGTTTGTCAATACCGATAACTTTGGTCAACATGTCTGATGGATTCTTCGATCCTGGTATCTTCTGCAGGAAAAGAGTTCTATCAATTATCAACTCTCGGATATGATGATATCTCTGCTGGATGTGATTTGATCTTGCATGAAATACTGAATTCTTGGCAAGATGAATTGCACTCTAGCTATCGGTGAAAAGCTCACAATTGTCCTGCTCTTTACCTAGCTTTTTAAGAAAGTTCTTGAGCTGGATCATCTCTTTTTTAGCTTCTGAGATTTTCATGTGCTCTACTTCAGTGGTAGGTAGAACAACACTCTTCTGAAGTCTAGACATCTGTGAAGCCCCGTAAGTTTGTGTAAATAATTCGGGTTGATTTCATGCTTAAATAATATAATTTAGATATAACGAGATACTAGCACAAGTGGAACAAGTTCATTGAAATAATCGGCTATGAAGGTCATGAGGGCCGTAGGTCCCTAAGTTAAGTGTCTAAGAAAATAACTTTGAAAAATTGAAATGAGAAGATTAGAAAAATCACTGAAGCCCTGCGTGGCCCATTCCAAAAGAAGGGAGGAAGGGGAGAAGAAAGGGCTCAAGCTGTGTGGCCAGGTTACGTGGCCCACGCAGGCTGCGTGACTAGGATGCGTGGCCTACGCAGCCACCCATGCAGACCCTTGTGCTATATAACAGGGGAAGTTCAGGGGGAGAGAAAGAGATGATATTTTTGGCTAAGTTTTGGGTTCTAGAGAGAAGGTGGAGCATCCCCAACCAAAATACACTTCAAAGGTGAGTTTCATGATATTTTTATGATGGATTAACATTGATTAATGCTAGTATTAATATCAACATGGATTGAAATCGATAGGAATTGGTCCAAATCTACAAGAACACCAAGTGAACCCTAGTTAGGATTTTGACTTCAAGAGGTAATTTCTCCACTCTATACTTGCATAAAATTATGGATTAAGTATGTGGATGAGATTGTGGTTTAGGAAATGCTATTTGTTTGGAGTATTACACGAGTATTGAAAATGGGTATTGTATGTTAGGGTTCTTGAAAGAGGAGGATTGTGAATAATAAAATTGTGAACTTTGTTAAGTTGTTTGGTGGTTATTTAGTTAAAAATACTAGAGTATTCCATGGATTTAACAAGACCTAAAATATAAAATTCTTCACTATTATTGAGCTAAGCGAAGAAGACGATGAATAGTGTTGATTTGGTGAAAATAATTTAAATACTATTCCTTATAAACTTGTGAGCAAATCACTATTGAATATTGTTGTTGACCTTAAAATGTCTATGATGAGAATATGAATATTTACTAGACTTGTGAAGTGGGACCTAAGTGTTGGACACTTAGGTGACTTAGTTGGTATTGTCGTAATGCGTCGTTGATGTATATGAGTTCATAATGTAGATATCGGTTTGTTTGGCATTATTTGAGAATTTTAGTCAATTTAGAGCTTGGAATTGAGGTAAGTTGATTAAACTTACTTTTTTCGAGGGACTTTTTCTAAGAGCATGATTTGGGTTACGACGTGAGTTAATTATAGATGAGTGTGTCCGTACTTATGGTGACAAGCGAGTGCGAATATCTCTGTGTACTAAAATATTATAATGCATATGAAGTGTCATGTTATTTTTTAAAAATCTTGTTTTAATATTGGTTGGTAAAATGACACTTGAAACTAATGTTATAAGTTTTATTAAAGAACTTATGTTGGTGATAAAGAGATTAAACATTTGACTTTTATTGTTACCTTTATTTTATGAAATGAGAGAATATTCTTTATATTTAGAAGTACCACTTGTCAAATCTTTAAGGATTGGAATTCCATTTTGTTAATTGCTTAATATGATATAAAAAATGATTTCATTTTATTCTGTTCAAATGATTTGGTTTGACTAAAAATATCATGATTGATAAAATAGATTCTTTAGGGCTATTTCCTATGAATTTATTTTTGGGTATAAAATATTTTGGGAGTTACTTGTATTCACCAAGATTGTCTTTGAATATATCGTGTTCGTCGTCATGAAACTACACGTACCGGTGTAGGCATAGATAGACACTTTGTGGTATAGACTACGGAAAAATATTCTCTTTGAGAGGTTGCTATTTTGTGCTATTAATAACATCGCCTAGTCGATTCGTACGACACTGCGATGAGACGACCTGCGCAAGTAGGGTATATGATACTTGCCTCTAGGTATATACCTAGTTGACCTTCTTGTGTCGGTGATGGTATTGTACTCCTGGTGAAAGGTAAAAGATAATTTTGTTATGTTTAGGCCTAAGGAGTCGAAAGGGATTTCAATGACTTAATGAAGTTAAAATGGTTTTGCATGATTCTTATTAGAATCATGGGTCGATATAAATATTTTAAAAGTTTGTATCATGATTTACATTTTTCAAGTCTTTTCATTTAAAATGATAAAGAACATGAATTGATATAATTATTATTGTTTTATATCAAATGTTGGTTGCATTATTTTTATATAGCCTTGTCCTAAGAACTTGAGTACCGTGATAGTGTACTCAGCCCTCAGGGCTCCCTCTCCAGGGTCCTGCTTACTTTACATATTTTTAGGATGAGACGTGGTATGTGATGACCGGATGATTCTAGGATGACTCTCTTTCTGAGGCATATACCAAGGCGCCACTTCTATTCCGTGGTAGCCTTTATGTTGATCTTACTTACTTTTAGTTGGGGTTTGTCCCAAGTATTTATTTCATCCTTGTATCTTATAGATTCTATAGACAATTTTTATTCTTTTGGAGTTATAATCGAGAGTTATTCATATGACATGCATGAAAGAAATGTTGTTATTCTTTTGTATCTTTTAATTATTAAAAAATAATGGATTTAAAGATTTTGTTTTATGTATGGTTTTTATCATTTAAAATGATTGTTTTTCAAAAAGGCTTACACATGTATCTATCTTGCATATAGATGGGAATTCTTGTACGGTTTGGTTCATCCAGATCGGATAGTGTGTCGTATGTCGGACACGTGGTTTTAGGTCGTGACCACATCCAGCTAACAGCAATACCGTTCAAGGTGAATACATAGCATGTGGTACTTTTCGACTACCCATATCGCCGCCTAAATTTGCATCAACAAAATTTTGTAAGATAATATTGCTATTTTAAAATAAAGTTTCATACCCGAGGTGCCTTTGAGCGCAATATTCATTTTACACCCTCCCAATGCTCTTTTTCCCGTATCTGACATGTATTTACTAACAACTCCAACTGCATGGGCTATCTCAGGTCTAGTATAAACCATACCGTACATCAAACTTTCAACTGCTAAAGCATATGGAACTTTGGACATGTACTTCCTTTTTTCATCTGTCTTTGGTGATTCGTCCTTTGACATATTAAGATGGCTTCCTAGTGGAGTGCTTCTGGTCTTTGCATCATGAAGAGTGAATCTGCTTAGTACCTTCTGTATGTACTTTTCTTGAGACAACTTTAAGGTTCCTTCCAACCTGTTTCTGCCAATCCTCATCCTAAGCATTTGTTTTGCTGGTCCTAAGTCTTTTATTTCAAACTCCTCTGACAGTTGTTGCTTAACCCTATTGATCTTATTTATGCTAGATCTTGCAATTAACATATCATCAACGTACAATAGTAAAATAATATTGGATTCATCAAGATTTTTGATATAAAAACAATGGCCCATCCCATATCTCGTGAACCCATTGTTATGCATGAATCCATCAAATTTCTTGCGCCATTGTCGAGGAGTTTGTTTCAAACCAAACTCTTATTTAACTTACACACAAGGTTTTCTTTACCAGAAACTTAAAAACCTTCAGGCTGTTTCATGTAGATGTCTTCTTCAAGGTCACCATGCAAGAAAGAAGTTTTAACATCTAGCTGCTCCAAATATAAATTTTCTGCAGCTACGATACTTAGCACCAACCTGATAGTAGTTAATTTGACTACAAGAGAGAAGATCTTGGTGTAGTCAATTCCTTCATTCTGCTGAAAGCCTTTTACTACTAATCGCGCTTTGTATCTCTTCTTACCATCATGCTCTTCTTTGACCCTATACACCCACTTGTTCTGCAATGACTTTCTTTCCTTTTGGTAACTCTGTAAGTATCCTTGTGTTATTCTTTTGAAGAGAACTCATCTCTTCTTTTATGGCTAGCTTCCACTTATCAGAGTTTATCACATTCATTGCTTCAACAAAATGCTCTGGTTCTCCAGCATTAGTCAGAAGTTAATAGTAGAGAGAGAGAGAGAGAGAGAGAGAGAGAGAGAGAGAGGAGCATTCATGACTCTTTTAGATCTCCCTAATGTAGGTTCAGGATTAACTGATCCCGAATTTGATTGAAGTTCTGGCTCCAGATCTGGTTCTCCGTCTGATTCAATCTCTACTTCAGTTTCTGATTCTGTCATGACCCAAATCTCAACATGTCATCATGGCGCCTATCATAGTACTAGGCAAGCCGACAATCACAAAATAACTATGCATATAAATTAAAAACATGATGTAATAAGTTTAACAGTGAAAATCTCATAAATAACCGATAAGAACAACTGGGACTCAACTACAAAATCTCCAAAAATCTAGGTGTCATCGACTACATGAGCTACTAAGTGTCAACACAGTAAAAACTTCTAATACAACTGTCTGGAAATATAGAACAATGCAAATAAACTGAAAAGAATGAGAGTCAAGGTCTACGGATACCATAACAACTACCTCTATAGTCTCCAAACAGATACTGCTCCAAGTCTAGCAATCACCGGGTTTAGATGTACCTGGATCTGTACACAAAGTGCAGAGTATAGTATGAGTACAACCGACCCAACGTACACAATAATTAACAAGACTAACCTTGGGCTGAAAGTAGTGACGAGCTCAAAAGGTACAATCCAAATCCAGATAATAATAGTACAGATAAAATAGGAATATGACAGTAATAACTTAGAGAATTCCATAATCGGTTTGTACACAATACATGAATGAGGCATGCCTTCAAATTCAACAATTAAGCTCAATACTGGTAAAATATGCCAAGTATATCTAGCATGAGGAATGTTACATCTCTATGTCTACATATCAAATATGCATGTTAAATGAAATTCATCACAGTGATACTCCCAGGTATTCACGCTCTTAGAGTACTCAATCTAACTGTCTCAACTCTCACTCATCACACAGAATCACTCAACACTATATGGTACCTGCACTCACTGCTGGTATGGCAGACTCCGGAGGGGTGGATCTTGCCCATGCACTAATATAAACCAACAGGGCCTGCTGCGTCGTGCAGCCCGATCCCATAATAAATCAATAAAACCTACTGCGACGTGTAGCCCGATCCCATAATGAATCAATAAAACCTATTGCGATGTGCAACGTGATCCCATAATGAATAAATAAAACCTACTGCAGCGTGCAACCCGATCCTATAGTGAATCAATAATACCTGATGCGACATGCAACCCGATCCCATAAATATCACTCACCATCCGGCCCTCAGGTTCCAACTCAGTCATCAATCTCTCCAGTCTCACAGGCTCACAAATCACATACCACTGGGCCTGAACAATGATAACATGATGCAACAATAAATGATAATAGAGATTGAGACATGATATGCATATGAACGTATATGGCTGAGTACATAAGTGCAACTTAAGCAAATAACTCAACATCAGAAATGACCTCAGTGAGTCCCAACAGAATAAGTATATAGCCTAACATGATTTTTAACATGGATCACAGCTCAATTACTCTAACGCGTAGGAATTTCATGGATAAAAACAAGGTTAGATAACTACACAGTACCACAAAATCAACCATATTACAATTATCACAGTGCACACTTACACGCCTATCACCTAGCATGTGCGCCACCTCAACAGCGATGACATAACATGTATTTCAGGGATTGGTACCCTCAGTACCATGTTTAGAAGTGTTACTTACCTCAAAACATGCAAATCAAAACTCCAACAAGCCCTTACCTCGTGAATCGGCCTACGAACGACTCGAATCTAGCCACAAATAATTTAATACAATCAGTACAAGCTATAGGAATCAATTCCATACGATAAAATTTTGTTGATTAACCAAAGAAAAAAAGTCAGCCTCGGGTCCATGTCTCGAAATCTGACAAAATTCACAAAATTCGAACACTCATTTAATAACGAGTTCAACCATACCAAAATCATCCAATTCCAACCTCAAATCGCCTTTCAAATCCCCAAAATATAGCTTATGAAGTTTTCCCAAAATTTCCAACCCAAAACACTAATTAAATGATAAAAATAATGATGGATTCATGTATAATAATAAATCCGAGTTAAAATCACTTACCTCAATCAACTCCTTAAAAGTCTCTTTAAAACTCCCCCTAGTCGAGCTCCCCATGTCCAAATGTGAAATAATACTCTAACCCATATTTTTTAAATTAAATAGTTTACCTAGTTGTTCCTCTTCGCGATTGCGAAAAGTCCCCCGCATCATGAAGAACAAAGAAAAAATGCTGCCCTCAAAATACTCTTTGCGAACGCGAAGAATCCATCGTGAAATGCGGTGACTAATTCCACCAAAGGTACACGATCGTGGACACACACATGCTACCGCGTAGAACAACGCGTCTAACATCCCATGCCTCTTCTTCCTTCTTCGCGAACGCGACAAATCTCACGCGTTCGCGTAGAACTAACTCCCCAAGCTTCATGATCGTGGACCTTCACTCGCGATCACATATAAGGAAACCAGAACCATACATAACAGTGGTCCAACAAGTCCAAAAATGAACTGAAAATGATCTGAATCACACCCGAGTCCCCCCTGACCCCATCCAAACATTCTAACATATCCTAAAAAATAGTACGAACTTAGTTGAGGTCTCAAATCACATCAAACAATACCGAAAATAAAAATCGCACCCCAACTCAAGCCTAATGATCTATTGAACATCCAACGTCTAAAACTAATGCCGAAACACACCAAATCAACTCTGATTGACCTCAAATTTTGCACACAAGTCATAAATGACACAATAGACCTATTCTAATTCCCGAAACCAAAATCCAAGCCCGGTAACAACAAAGTCAACTCTCAGTCAAACTTGTCAACTTTCCAACCCTTCAACACTTTCGCCAATTCAAGCCAAAATGACCTACGGACCTCCTAATCAATATTCAGACACACTCCTAAGTCCAAAATCACTATACATAGTTATTAGAACCATCAAACTCCATTTTGAAGTCATTTACTCATAAGTCAACATTCGGTCAACTTTTTTAACTTAGGCTTCCAACCTTGGGACTAAGTGTCCCGATTCATTTCGAAACATCCCCGGAACCAAACCAACCACCCTGGAAAGTCACATAACAACAAACGAATATAAAATAAAAAATAAATAGGGGAACGGGGCTATGGTACTAAAAACGACTGGCCGAGTCGTCACATTCTCCCCCTCTTAAATAAACGTTTGTTCTCGAACGGGTCTAGAATCATACCTTGAGCCTCAAATAGGTGTGGATAGCTGCTCCACATCTCCCCTCAGCCTCCCAAGTAGCATCCTCAACTGGTTGACCTCTGAACTGTACTTTCACTGAAGCTATATTCTTTGATCTTAACTTTTGAACCTTCCATTCCAAAATAGCCACCGGTTCCACATCATAAGTCAAATTCCCACCTAACTGAACCATGCTGAAGTCCAAAATATGAGACGGATCACCGAAATACTTCTGGAGCATGGAAACATGAAATACTGGATGGACACTCGATAGATTATGTTCGATGAAAACTTGTATGCCACCTCCCCAATCAACATGCCCTTCTTCCCTAAACTCATAACACCTTTCATAGGTGAAACCCTAAGCAATACCTTCTTTCCCACCATGTAGGCAATATCACGAACCTTTTGATCGGCATAACTCTTCTGTCTAGACTGTGCCTGCCGTGCTAAGTCGATCCTGAATCAACTTAACCTTTTCCAAAGCATCCTGAACCAAGTCAGTACCCAATAGTCTAGCTTCAATCAGCTCAAACCAACCAACCAGAGACCGACACTGCCTTCCATACAAGGCCTCATACGGAGCCATATAAATACTCGATTAGTAGCTATTGTTGTAGGCAAAATATGCAAGTGGTAAAAACTGATCCCAAGAACCCCCAAAATTCATGACATAAGCGCGTAGCATATCCTCCAATATCTTAATGGTGCGCTCAGATTGTCCGTCTATCTGAGGGTGGAATGATGTACTCAACGTAACCCGTGTGCCTAACTCTTGCTGCACTCCTCTCCAAAAATGCAATATGAACTGTGTGCCCCGATCTGCAATAATGGACACTGTCACACCGTGAAGGCGAATAATCTCCTAGATATAGATCTCAGCCAACCGCTCCATAGAATAAGTAGTACCAACTAAAATGAAGTGCACGGTCTTAGTGAACCGGTCCACAATCACCCAAATAGCATCCAATTTCTTCAAAGTCCGTGGAAACCTAACTACGAAGTCCATGGTGATACACTCCCATTTCTACTCAGGAATCTCAAGCCTCTGAAGCAAACCACCCGGCCTCTGATGCTCGTACTTCACCTGATGATAATTCAAGCACCAAGATACAAACTCTACTATATATTTCTTCATTCTACTCCACCAATAGTGCTGCTTCAAGTCCTGATACATCTTCGCGGTACCCGGATGAATGGAACACCGCGAACTATGGGCCTCCTCAAGAATCAGCTCACGTAGCCCATCCACATTGGGCACATAAATCTGACCCTACATTCGCAACACCCCATCATCTCTAATAGAAACTTTCTTGGCATCTCCGTGTTGAACCGTGTCCTTAAGAATGAGCAAATGAGGGTTGTCATAATGACGCTCTCTGCTGCTATCATATAAAGAAGACTGAGAAACCACGCAAGCTAGAACCCGACTAGGATCCGAAATATCTAACCTCACAAACTGATTGGCCAAGGCCTGAACATCTGATGCAAGCGGTATCTCACCAACAGGAATATATAGAAGGTTGCCCATACTCACCGCCTTTCTACTTAAGGCATCGGCCACCACATTGGCCTTCCCGGGATGATACAAAATGGTAATATCATAGTCTTTTAACAACTCCAACCATCCGCTGCCTCAAATTCAGATCCTTTTGTTGAACAAGTGCTGAAGACTCTGATGATCTGTAAATACCTCACCAGACACGCCGTAGAGATAATACCTCCAAATATTCAATGCAGGAACGATGGATGCCAACTCTAAATCATGAACGAGGTAGTTCTTCTCATGGGGCTTCAGCTGGCGTGAAGAATAAGCAATCACTCTACCCTCCTACATTAAGACACATCCAATACCAATCTGAGAAGTATCACAATACACTGTATAAGAACCCAATGCTGAATGCAAAACTAGAACTGGAGTTGTGATCAAGACAGTCTTGAGCTTCTGAAAGCTCTCCTCACATTCATCAGACCACCTGAATGGGGAAACCATCTAGGTCAACCTAGTCAAAGGCACTACAATGGATGAGAAACCCTCCATGAAGCAACGATAATACCCGGCCAAGCCAAGAAAACTCTGAATCTCAATAGCTGAAGACGGTCTGGGAAACTCTAAACTACCTCAACCTTCTTCGAATCTACCTTGATCTCCTCAATGGACACCACGTTCCCCAAGAACGCCACCAAACTAAGCCAAAAATCACACTTGGAGAACATAGCATAAAACTTCTCCTCGCTCAACGTCTATAGCACAAACCTCAGGTGTTGTGCATGCTCCTCCTGGCTACGTGAGTACACCAAAATATCAGCAATAAATACTATGACAAACGAATCAAGATATGGCTACAATACACTGTTTATTAGATGCTTGTATGTTGTTGGGGCATTGGTCAGCTTAAAAGACATCGCAAGGAACTCGTAGTGACCATAACGGGTCCTGAATGCCGTTTTCAAAATATTAGAGTCCCAAATCTTCAACTGGTGATACCCTAAACCTCAAATCAATCTTAGATAACACTCTAGCTCCCTGAAGCTGGTCAAATAAGTCATCAATACGCGACAAATGATACTTGTTCTTAATTGTCAATTTGTTCAACTGCTTATAATCAATGAACATCTGCATAGTACCATCCTTCTTCTTCAAAAACAGAACTGGTGCACCCCAAGGAGACACACTGGGCCTAATGAACCCCTTATCAAGAAGATCTTGAAGCTGCTCTTTCAATTCTTTTAACTCTGCTGGTGCCATGCGATACGAAGGAATAGAAATAGGCTGAGTGCCCGGCACCAAGTCAATACCAAAATCAATATCCCTATCGGGCGGCATACCCGACAGGTTTGCAGGAAATACATCTGGAAAGTTTCGCATTACCGGAATAGAATCAATGGTCGGAGTATCAGCACTAACATCCCTCACAAAAGCCAAATATGACAAACACCCCTTCCCAATCATCCGTTGGGCATTCAGATATAAAATCACCCTACAGGGAATATAGTCCAGAAAACCTCTCCACTCGATCCTAGGTGACCCAGGCATCGCCAACATCACGGTCTTGGCGTGACAATCCATAATAAAATGACATGGGGAAAACCAATCCATGCCCAAAATTATGTCAAAATCAACCATAATATGCAATAAGAGATGAACTTTCATCTCCAATCCCCAGTGGTCACCACACACGATCGATACACACGGTCCACAACAATAAAATTGCCTACCAGCGTAGATACATGGACAGGAGAAACTAAGGACTCACAGGATATATCCAAATAATGAGCAAAATACGATGATACATATGAATAAGTGGAACTAGGATCAAATAATATTTAAGCATCCTTGTGGCAAACTGAGACAATATATGTAATCACTGCATCTGAAGCAACAACCTCTGACCTGGCAGGGAAAGCATAGCATCGAGCCTGACCGCCACCTGATCGGCCTCCCACTATAGGGAGACCTCTAGCTGCCAGAGCCCCACCCCGAGCTGGCTGAGCGGGTGGTGAAGTAACTGGTGCAAAAGTCATAGCCTGACCCCTCTGCTGAACTGGACCTCCCAAAAGACGGGGACAATTTCTCTTCATATGACCAAACTCTCCACACTCAAAGAAAATCCGATATGTCAATGGCGGCTGATACTGAATCGGACCTCGAGAACCAGAATAACTACTAGAAGGACCTGGTACAGATGAACCCTAAACTGATGGGGCACGGGATGAACTCTAAGCTGAGAGGGATCTGAGAGATGATCGACCCGGATGAGCACTGTATGAACCATGGCTAGCTGATACGATATGATAAATCGGATGAGCCGTTTGAGAGGGCCTATAAGGACGACCCCTATTATGGTGGGACTGTCTTCTAGAAGAAACATCACTGAAACCACCTGAACCATGAGGCCTCTTAGCCTCCCTCTCCTCACTCTCCTGACTATGAACCTGCTCTAGCCACCAAGCAATATCAATAACCTCATCAAACCTAGCACCTGATGTAATCTCTCGAGTCATGACGAAGTGCAGTCCGTAGTTGAGGCCATCAATGAACCCCTTAATCCTCTCCCTCTTTGTGGGAACCAATTAGATCGCGTGACGAGCCAAATCTAAAAATCTCATTCATACAGGGTCACTGACATACCTTCCTGGTATAGCTACTCAAACTGCCTACACAACTCCTCCTTACGGGTCTGTGGAACAAACTTCTCTAAGAACAAAGCTGAGAACTCATGCCACGTAACTGGTGCAGCGCTGACTGGCCTGCTCAACTCATAGGCCTCCTACCATCTGAAGGCTTCCCCCAACAGCTGAAACGTAGTAAATGAGACTCCACTAGTCTCTAAAATACCCGTCGTGCAAAGGATCTGCTGGCACCTGTCTAAGAAATCCTGAGCATTCTCTGACTCAGCCCCACTAAATGCTAGAGGATTAAGCCTCCCAAACCGCTCTAGCCTCTTCCACTCCTCTTCACTCATAGGTGGATCCACATGGCCTAAGCAACTATAACCGACTGGGCTGGTGGTACCTCCGGTGTCTGAAGTCCCTGAACCACCTTCTTTGGAGTACGAGCGGCGGGATTCTGAGAATATCCTCCAGCCTGAGAAGTGGCTGGTGTGACCTGAACTGTAACTGCCTGAGCAAGGCTAGTGCATACAGTCAATATCTGGGCCAAAGCCTCCTAAAGGCCTGAAATCACAATAGGCATAGCGGGTGCCTGAGCTGGTCCCACCGGGTCAACCATATCTGGTATTTGCTCCTGAGTTGGAGCAACAAGTGGCTCCATAAGTGCTGCTCTAGCTGCTGTTCGAGCTGTACCTCGGCCTCTACCGTGGCCCCGAACTCTCGTGGCCCTAGCTGGTGGTACTGGTCGCGTGTGTCCTCACCATCTGTGAGAGAATAAAATAATAGAAGTTTAGTTTTCCAGAATCAACAAATTTGCATGACAAGAATACAAGAAAGTGAAGTTTCCTAATTGGTTCGGTAGCCTCTAGAAGATAGGTAGAGACGTCTCCGTACCGATCCGCAAGGCTCTACTAAACCTGCTCATGACTCGTGAGACCTATGTAACCTAGGCTCTGATACCAAATTGTCTCGACCCAAATCTTAACATATCGTGATAGCACCTATCACAGTACTAGGCAAGACGACAATCATAAAATAACTATGCATTTAAATTAAAAACATGATGTAATAAGTTTAATAGTGAAAACCTCATAAATAATTAATAAGAACAACTGTGACTCAACTCCAAAAATTCGGGTGTCACCGAGTATATGAGTTACTAAATTTCAACATAGTCAAAACTTCTAATACAACTTTCTAGAAAGATAGAACAATGCTAAATATACTGAAAAGAAGGAGAGTCGAGGTCTGCGGATACCATAACAGCTATCACTATAGTCTCCAAGCATATACTGCTCCAAGTCTAGAAATCACCGGGTTTAGATATATCTGGATCTGAACACAAAGTGCAGAGTATAGTATGAGTACAACCAACCCAATGTACACAATAATTAATAAGACTAACCTTGGGCTTAAAGCAGTAACGAGCTCAGAAAGGTACAGTCCAAATCCAGTTAATAATAGTACAGACAAAATAGGGAAATGATAGTAATAACTTAGAGAATTCCATAATCGATTCATACACAGTACATGAATGTAGACATGCCTTCAAATTCAACAATTAAGCTCAATACTAGTAAAATATGTCAAGTATAGCTAGCATGAGGAATGTTACATCTCTATGTCTATATATCAAATATGCATGCCAAATGCAATGCATCACAGTGATACTCCCAGGTAGTCACGTTCTCAGAGAACTCAATCTAATTGTCTCAACTCTTACTAATCACACTCAATCACTCAGCACTATATGGTACCTGTGCTCACTGCTGGTATGTCAGACTTCAGAGGAGCGGATCCTGCCCAAGCGCTAATATAAGCCAACATGGCATGCTACGGCGTGCATCCTGATCCCATAATGATTAAATAAAACATAATGCAGCGTGCATCCCGATCCCATAATAAATCAATAAAACCTGATGCGATGTGCAACTCGATCCCATAATGAATCTATAAAACCTGCTCTGGTGTGTAACCCGATCCCATAATGAATCAATCAAACTTGTTGCAGCGTGCAATCCGATCCCATAATGAATCAATAAAACCTGTTGTGGCATGCAACCCGATCACATAAATATCATTCGCAATTCGGCGCTCAAGTCCCAACTCAGTCATCAAATTCTCCAATCTCACGGGCTCAGAAATCTTATACCACTCGACCCAAACAATGATAACATGATGCAAAAGTAAATTATAATAGAGACTAAGATATGATATAAAATGAATGTATATGACTAAGTACATACGTGCAGCTTAAGAAAATAACTCAACAACTGAAATGACCCCAGTGGATTTATTTATGGAAAAAAGACATGACACGTGGACTACTATCAGGATGATAGGTGGCACTTCCAATCAAGCGAATTAAAGAAGGCGCGGGAGAAGATACCGATCCTACCAGCTGGAAAGAAGAAATACGAACAGAATGGATAAAGACCATAAAGAGAGAAGATACATGAATTTGTAATAAATTAGGTAGGGAAATCGACATTGATCGTAGTTATGGGGAATCTTCAGTCATTAATGTTGTCGTTGCAATTATATATGGTAACGGGTAATCAAGGCAATTAATGTCATTAACTAGCAAGAATTAAGTAGGAAAACCGTTATAATTATGTCCCTATATAAGGGTCTGATCCTCATTTGTAATTGTATCTGAAATCTTGATCAATATATGAAATTATTCTTTTACTTATTCTGGGAGAGATTATTGATCTATTTTGAGTTCTCTTTCCTTGTTTATTATTTCCATTATTCTTTTTGTTCTTCAGATTTCTAAGAAAGTGAAGTAATTTTGATTATCAGTAACCCAATTTCTTCTTCATATTGACTTTGACTGAGAAATCTATTTTTGGGTTAACAAAATTGATTTCGTTACCGGGAATCTGATAATCTGTTCACTTTCCAAACTTCATTTTTATCAACAAAGTATGTCTACTGCTAACGAGCACAACCAACTGAATCAACAAGGTGTAACTCCACCACATCATACACCCACGGCTACTCCTCCATGCTCACGTGAATGTTCGCCTGAAAGGTGTACTTCGCATACTGATAAACAACTTGGAGGTGACCAGACCGTTGAGCAGGATGCTTTGAAGTAGTTGATTGCAGAACATGTGAACGAAGTGCTGCAAGCTTTTGTTACAGGATTACCCAACATAGCGCAAACTCTACCACCAGTTAATACAACCACATTGGATAATCTGCGTTTAGGACTTGATAAAGTTTAGTAATAACTTTGCAAAAAAGGCTGAAGGAGAAAAATGAGCGTATAGAACAAATACCTGGTGTGCCTCCTGTGATCAAAGGTGTGGATATTGATAAGTATTCACAACAACCTTGGAAGCCAAGTGCAACACCTTTGCCAATTTTCAAAAATTTTAAAATGCCTGACATTCCTAAATATGACGGTACATCTGACCCACAGGATCACGTTACTGCATTCACTACAAGCGTGAAGGGAAATGATTTAACCAAGCAAGAGATTGAATCGATTTTGGTTAAGAAATTTGGTGAAACTCTCACAAAAGGGGCGTTAACATGGTACTTACTCTTACTTGAAAACTCAATTTATTCTTTTGCTGAGCTTGCAGATTCATTTATAAAGGTGCATTAGGGGCTCAGAAAGTTGAAAAAGGTATGGAGGATATATTCAAATTTAAACCAGGGAGTACAGAATTTCTCAGAGAATTCGTAGATAGATTCCAACGTGAGAGAATAATGTTGGGCGAGTACTTCAATTGGGCAGCTATGGTATTTACAAGCAACTTCAATGAGGAAAGTTTAGAAGCCACGAGGAGGTTGAAACAAAGTTTGTGGGAGTTTCCTACAACAACTTGGAACGATGTGTACAATTGGTACAACACGAAGCTGCGGATAGAAGAAGATACGGTTACACAACCAAGGGGTGATGGAAGATCATGTTCAAGACGATCGAAATCGGAGAAAAGGTCAGGTAAAAATAGGTACGAGCCTTAAATAGGGCCCGCGAGGAGAGACTCCTGACCTAAATAAGAAAATGCACGATTTGATTCAAGATCAAGGCAAAAAGAGGCGAGTTCTTCTTCCAGATTCAAAAAGGAGCGAGATGCCCGAAACAATGATTCCAGTACTCAAGCAAGATAAGAGATTATAGCTTTACTGTCAACACCTCTGAATTGGTGGCTGTTCTAAGAGGAATGTGAGATAGAGTGTGATGGCCAAAAGAGAAGAGATCAAATCCAAACAAAACGAACCCAAATTTCTGGTGCGAGTTTCACAAAGACCATGGCCATAGAATGGCACACTGCATTATTTTGCAAGGGGAGGTTGAACATCTACTAAAGCAAGGTTATCTTACTGATCTGTTCAGTGAGAAAGAGACACAATCATACATGCAAAATAGGCAAGAACCCCCAAAACCTTCATCACCAAAGAGAACAATCAACGTCATAACTGGAGGAGATGAAGTAAATGGGATAATGTACACGGCTGCAAAAAAGACATCAAAATTCACTATCACTCACGGGAAACGAGTTCGCAAAGTCTTGGATGGTGACAGTATAATGTTTGATAATGAAGATGCAGATGGCTTGATGATTCCTCACAACGATGCACTGGTAATATCTTTACTTGTACATGATACTAATGTAAAACGGGTTTTGATTGACTCAGGTAGCTCAGTGAATATCATTGTACTGAGAGTGGTAAATAAAATGCAAGCTAATAATAAGGTGATACCAAAGGCATGATCTTTGTCTGGATTTGATAATTCAAGCGTCGTTACGAAAATGAGAAGTTGTACTGGCTACGTTTGCAGAAGGAGTCATCAAAGAAACAAAGTTCCAGGTAATAGACACGGACATGGCTTATAATATAATCTTGGGAAGGCCATGGATTCATGATATGGATGTTGTCCCATCCATATTGCATCAAGTTATCAAATTCCCTTCACATAGGGGAATTAGACAAATCCGGGGAGATCAATAGGCTTCACGAAGCGTTAATTCAGTGGTGATTGCAACTACAACAGCCAATGATGTAGACGCGAAATAGCAATAAAGGAATTTAGTTGGGGAAACTTCTCTCCATACCTCAACTAAAAACATACGAGGTCAGACTGACGTCGATTCAAGACCTGATGTGATTCAAGAGCTAGAGGAAAACAAGAACATTAAAATAACCACGGAGGAGCTCGAAGTTGTGATATTATTTGTTCACTGGCTAGATAGAAAGGTTTACATTGGAGCAAATTTGAGCCTAGAAATGAAAGGTAAGTTAATTGAATTTTTACGTGCAAATAACTTTGCTTGGTCGCATTCAGATATGGCAGCTATACTACCAAAGGTGATGACTCATAAGCTAAATGAGGATCTGTTACACCCACCTGTCAAATAAAAGAAAAGGAAGCAAAGGGCCTTCAAAAATCAAGTTATCCAAGATGAGGTACAAAAGCTTCTGAAAATTGGTTCAATACAAGAGGTAAAGTACCCTGACCGGTTATCTAATACTGTTGTGGTTCCAAAAAAGAATGAAAAATGGCGAGTATGTGTAGATTATACTAATTTAAAAAAGGCTTGTCCTAAATATTCATTTTCTTTACCACACATAGATCAATTAATTGATTCTACCGCATGTCATGAGATTTTAAGTTTTTTTGATGTTTATTCTGGTTATAATCAGATAAAATTGGACCCTTTAGATGAGGAAAAAACCTCATTTATCACAAACAGGGGGGCTTATTGTTACAAAATCATGCCATTTGGTTTGAAAAATTTCGGAGCCACATATCAGAGATTAGTGACCAAAATGTTTCAAGAACACCCGAGAAGAACTATGGAGGCATACATAGACGATATGTTGGTCAAGTCAACACAGGAAGGGGGTCATTTTCAATATTTGGCTGAGACCTTTAAAATTATTCGCAAGTACAACATGAAGTTAAATCCGGAAAAGTGCGCTTTTGGCGTAGCTTCAGGTAAATTTTTAGGTTTTCTTGTTTCTAACAGTGGTATTGAAGTAAATCCCATGCAGATCAAAGCTATTGAAGAAATACCATATATACTCACGACAATAAAGAAGTACAGAGATTAACATGTAGAATACCAGCTATGGGAAAGTTTATATCCAAGTCATCGGAAAAATGCTTTAAGTTCTTTTCAGTATTGAAAAAGTAAAATCAATTTGAATGGATTGACGAGTGTCAACAAGCTCTGAAGGACTTAAAGGTGTATCTATCAAATCCACCTCTAGAAAAACCAAAAGACGGAGAGGGATTACTCATCTACTTTGCTGTATCAGAAGTAGCGATAAGCGAGGTATTGGTATGTGAAGATAAAGGTAAACAATCTTCAATTTATTATGTTAGTAAGTCTTTACTAGATGCTGAGATACGGTATCCTCCCCTAGAGAAACTTGCTTTAGCTTTAATAATGGCATCAAGGAAGTTACGACCTTACTTTCAATGTCATTCTATTTATGTTATAACTGCTTTTCCACTAAGAAATATATTGCATAAACAAGAATTATGAGGAAGGTTAGCTAAATGGATATAGAACTCAGTGAATATGATATTATATATCAGCCTAGAACCGCTATAAAATCTCAGATGTTAGAAAATTTTGTAGCAGATTTTAGCTCAAGCTTAGTTCCTGAAGCAGAAAAAGAGCTATGAATATTTACCAGAGCAAATCTTGGGGGCTTAGACCTTGTTTATTGACGGTTCCTCAAATGTTAAAGGAGCAGGTTTGGGGATTGTTTTAATTCCTCCCTCGGGAGAAATAATAAGATAGGTGGTAAAATGTTACCCAATTACTAACAATAAGGTAGAGATGAAGCTGTGATTGCAGGCTTGGAACTCGCACGTGAGCTTGGAATTGAACAAATCATGATCAAAAGTGACTCACAGCTAGTAGTCAATCAAATGTAGGGGACTTAAGTGGCAAGAGAGACACGAATGCAGCAGTACCTTGAAAAGGTACGTGAATTGCTTAGGTAGTTCCAAACATAGAAAGCTGTACAAATACCCAGGGAGGAAAATGCAGAAGCAAATGCATTAGCAAATCTCGCGTCAGTCACTGATGCAACAAATGCAGAAAATGATATTATGGTATATTTATTTCATTCAGCCCTCGACCAAGCCAAGAGTGAGAAAAATTTCAATAATTTAACTTGGGATTGGAGAAACAAATTTGTGAACTTTTTGCAGTATGGTATTTTTTCTGAGGATAAAAAGAAATCCTGATTGTTACGGTTGAAGGCTTCTCAGTATTGCTTAATTTGTGGGAACTTATATCGCAAAATGTTTGGTGGACCTTTAGCACGATGCCTTGGACCATCACAAACGGAATATGTGATGAGAGAAGTACACGAGGGGCATTGTGACAATCATATTGGGGGAGTTGGTGAAGACACTAATAAGAGCGGGATACTATTGGCCAAAAATGGAAGAGGAGGACGAAAACTGTGTTGCAAGGTACGATAAATGGCAACGATACGCTAATAATATGCATCGACCGGCGAAATTATTGCAATCAGTCATATCACCATGGCCCTTCATGAAATGGGGGATGGATATCGTAGGACCATTGCCTCAAGCCAAGGGAAAGGTACGGTTTTTGTTAATTCTAATGGATTATTTCTCAAAATGGGCAAAAGCATGTGACTTTAAACAGGTGCGGGAAAAGAAAGTTATGGATTTCATTTGGAGAAATATAATATGTCGATTTGGAGTCCCAAAGAAAATCGTTTGTGATAATGGGCCGTAATTCATAGGTGTGAAAGTTACTGACTTTTTCCAAAGCTAGCAGATTAAAGGGATACTTCTGCAACTTACGACTTAATGGCTAACGGGAAAGCTAAGTCGACAAATAAGGTTATCATCAACAACATAAAAAAGCAATTGGAAGAGTCAAAAGGCAAATGGCCAGAAGTATTACCAGGTGTGTTATGGGCTTATCGGACAACGAAAAAGACTAGCATGGGAGAAACCCCATTTTCACTTGTGTATGAAACGAAAGCTCTAATTCCAGTGGAGATAGGTGAACCAAGCACGAGATACACACATACTAATGAGGCAATAAATGAAGAAGAGCTATGAGTAAATTTGGATTTGACGGAAGAAAGGAGAGAAGCAGCATTAATTTGGATGGTTGCTCAAAAGCAGATGATTGAACGATACTATAACATGAAGGCAAACCTGAGTTACTTCAAAATTGGGGACTTGTCCTCAAAAAGGGATTTCGGTCAACAAAAGCGGTGAATGCAGGAAAATTGAGTCCAAATCGGGAAGACCCATATAGAGTTAGAGGCATTGCTGGAAAAGGAGCATACAAATTGGAAACCATGTACGGAAAGGTATTTCCATCACATTGGAATACAATCTATTTGAAGAAGTATTACTTCTAAAAGAGGTTAATACCCACGGTCAAGTATCTTGCAAGTTTAATTTTATTTTGTTCATTTAAATTTTACTAGCCATGTTAGATGATAGGAAAAAGACTGGCCCATACCGAGTGATGATATTAGACCCGAAAGACACGTGGAATACTTAATTATTTTCGGTCTAGGTTACAATATTTCTGATGGCAAAAGGGTTATGCATTCAACATCTAAAAGTTTACCTCTGAGTCCCGTATGTATTTTTTTTTTCAGGAAAAGGACTAAAAGTAAGGAGTTGATCCAGTGTTTGAGATCTTATGCTTCAATGCTCTAACACTGGGGAGACTATGCATATAGAAGGATACACAAGGAAAGAAGTTGTATACCACAAGAGCATAATTCAGCTAGAATCAAAGGCGTTCAAGCTCGCGAAAAGGATGGGAAGTAGAAAGTATAAAATACTCCTACGAGCTTCTAGGTTAAGGCCATAAGTTTAAACACAGGAAAATACACCCGTATTTGTAAACCTGCTACAAAGAAAGCAGTTATGAAAATGTTGTACAAACTTATTTATTTGAAAGTTTAAAAAATAAAACTTCTTCAAATTACTTTATATTTCATATCTTTGCACCAATATGTAGATAAGACATCATCTTCTTCAGTGTTGTTAATATAAAAGGGCCCTCTGTTATAAAAACAAAACTCGTGCATATTGAAGATGCGGTCTACTAAAGCATTTTTAATGTAAGTATAAGTTCAAAAACTCAAAGAGCAGAAAACATAATATGCAACAAAGATATATTTATATCATCACCCCAAAAATAGAGGGGGGGGGGGGGGGGGGGGGATCTTTCAAAAACTATCCAAAAGAGAAAAATAAAAGAGTTCCAATAAAAAACAAATAAAATCAAACTACTTCCACAAAAGTAAATTTTAAAAAAAACTAGGGACCATCATCCACGGGAGAAGATGGATTAACTTGAGAAAACGAGGGTTGAGTATCAACTTCACCAAGAGTAACTCCATCACCATCACCTTTGGAACCTACATCCTCAGGTGTTGAAAAGCTTTGACGCTGCTGAGTATGTTTAATTGTCTCTTTAGATTTTGCAATCTCAGTGTTAAGGCCAAAACCCTCAAGGCTAGCTTCAGTTAGAGTCTCAAAGCGAGTGTTAAAGAAAGCCCAACTAGTAACAAGTGTTAACTTGTCTTCAAGGGCCTCATAATCCTTCTCCCATTGCTCAATTTCAGCTTTGAACCCTTCTTTTCCTACTTCAGAGGCTTCATAAGATGCCTTTAAAGTAGTAAGAGAACTCTCAAAGAACTGAATCATATCTGTTGAGGCACAGATGTCTTCTTGAGCCTAGGTGAGCATATGTACCAAATAACCCGCATATATCTCTTTTTGGTTAAAAAGCTCTTTCAAGCTTCTTATTTCTTCAGTTGCCTTGGAGTGTTGTTCAGCGAAGTAGGATTCCAGTATGTCCTTATCTTTTTCAACTTGATTGGAGGAAGCTTTTAAAACTTCTAGTTCGACGGTGATCATCTTCAGTTGTTGTTCTAAATCTCCTTTCTCCTCGGTAAGAACATCTTTCTCCAGTTGAAGGCCTTCGAATTGCTCTTTCCAATTATCAGCCTCGGTGCGCAACTCAATCACCTGCTGATCTGTCCAAGAAATTCTTCTCATAAGCTACGTACCTGTCAAATTGATCTATAAAAAGACAAGAGAAGGGGAGTTATGAAAATCAAAAGAAGTAGAGGAAGGTAAAAGAGTAAAGATATACCTTGAGTAAAGAATGGATGTTGTCATTCATCAGGGTCAAAGAACTGTATGACTCTAGCTTTTTTCTTTTGACGAGACCAAGCAATGGTTTTAACCATACCGCAACTCATCTAGACTTCTTCAAAAGATTCCCACCATCGGGGACTTTAATTAAAACTTTCTTCATACCGCTAGGAGGCTCAACTTCTTCATGAGAAGTAGTAGTGGGGGAACCTACTGGAATGACTATAGGCAGAGAAATATGGGGATTAACAGCGGGAGCAACAGATGTCATCGGAAGAGAGGTGAGTGGCGGCTCTTATGAGATAGGACTAAATTCTTCTTCACCCTCAAAACCTTGGGCAAAGAGCTTGTCAATGGGACTTGAGGAGGGGGGGGGGGGGGGTTACCAAAATTACCAACATCTTCATCAGAGATGTCCAAATGGACATTCTCTAGCTCATCAACAAGACTAAAAGGAATTGAACTTAAAGGGGGATCTTGAGAGACATGGGCTTCATCATATAAAACCATGCTCTTTCTGACTCATGGTTTCCTCACTAAGGAACTATCTTCAGTATCCTCTTCATCTTCAGACTTGCGGGCTTCAGCATTCTTCCTCTTGGAGGAAGACACACTTAAATATGTTCTTGTTGAGCTTACAGAAAGCCTCGCAGAAGGAACAGAAGCGGGGCTGATGCCACGAAGGGCAAACCCTAAAAAAAGGGAAAAGATATATGCATTAAAATGAAGGAACAAACAAAGAAAGTGGGAACCAAGAGAATAAAAATTTACCGTGAGTCTTCACTTTCCATCCAAATTTTTGTGAAAGAAATTTCAAGGATCTCTTATCCATGGGAGCAACGGTCAACATTTTTCTACCCAAACATGAAAGTCAGGAATTTCTTCAAAAACTTTCATGGTTACTGAAAAAATGAACATACACTCATGTAAAGAAAATCAAAACATCAAGAAAAGTAAGGAAATAGAAGGAAAAACACTTACGTGCAAAGTTTCACTTTTCAGGGAAGGACATGCTTTCATCACCCACTAACCCACGAGTGGGGGGAACAACAAATCGAGCATACCAGCCACGGTCACGATTATCCTCGGGGGTAACTAGAACCCTTTTGTTTCTAGCCGGGAGGAAAAAGACACCTTCACGAAACAGTTTCAGAGAATATAAGTGAAGCAAGTGACGGGAGGTAAAAGGGGCAAAAACTAAACCCGACAAGTAGCGAAGGCAAGCAACTGCCCTCCATACGATGGGACCTATTTGACTGAGGCAAACATTAAAGTAGCGGCAGAACTCAATAATCACGGGATCAATGTGAGGATTAAACCCTAAAGTAAAATGATAGGTTGTAAACAAAGGAATAACCAACATGGTAAGAGGTAATTCTTTAGTTAGCACTAGGAGTCATCACTGGAAAATTAGGTTTCCAATGGCATTCACATCGAACCAAGGAAATAAGGTCTAGGGTAATCAAGCTAGGGTAATGATCAACATGGTTAAGAGAAGCTATGAAAGAAACTTGTTTTTTCATAGCTTCACGATCTGATACAAAAGAAAACTCTTAGGGGACACTCTCAGAAACTATAAGTTATCGCATGGGTTCGTTTTGATCTTTTCCTCTAGAAGAAGATCTAGGAGTTAATGAAGTTCTAGCCCTAGAAGAAGATGGCTTAGACTTTGAGGAGTATAACTACGAGTGGATAGTGAACCTAAAATACATAGTCTGCCACCTCTCCTACTCCTGGCAGGGGTAGTAGAAAGAGGAAGTTCATCAACGATCACCACTTTACGTGGGTCTGACGATGAAGAAGGATTTTCAAAATGCGAAGACATCTTTAGTGGAGGAAATACAGGAAAAAGATGAAGAAATACAAGAAAAGTTAGTAAGATAATGCAAGGAAGAAGAAAAGAGACTTTCAAAATTGAGTGAGATGAGGTATTTATAGGGGAAAGCAACTGTCATCAGAGCTGGTCATTCTGAACTGTCATTGTGGAACCGTCACTTTGTGACTAATGCAGCCTCAAAAAAACCTAAAAAAGACGTTGAAAACCGCAAAACCAATTACAATGAGACACGTGTCTTAAGCATTAAATAGACATGATGTATATCACATCAGTTATGAACAAGACATTATGTTACTCGGGAAAGGCGGCTAGGAATTCCTGCCATAAATACTTACCACTTTTCGAATATTCAGAAAGTTGGGGGACTATCTGTATTGGTGTAAAAAAGAGATGACACGTGGACAACTATCAAGGTGACAAGTGGCACTTCCAATTAAGCGAATTAAAGAAGGCGCAATAGAAACACCCTCGATGTTTCTCTAGAAAAGATACCGGTCCTGCCAGCTGAAAAAGAAGAAATAGAAACGGGATGGATAAAGACTATAAAGAGGGAAGATACATGAATCTGTTATAAATTAGGAAGGGAAATCAACATTGATCATGGTTACGAGGAATTTTCAGTCATTAATGATGTCCTTAAAATTATATATGGTAACGGAAAATCAAGGCAATTAATGCCATTAACAAGCCAAAATTAAGTAGGAAAACCGTTATAATTATGTACCTATATATAAGGGTCCGGTCCTCATTTGTAACGGTATCTGAAATATTGATCAATATATGTAATTATTCTTTTACTTATTCTGGAGAGATTAGCGATCTATTTTGAGCTCTCTTTCCTAGTTTATTATTTTCATTATTCTTTTATTCCTTAGATTCCTAAGAAAGTGAAGTAATTTTGGTTATCAGTAGCTCGATGTCTTCTTCATATTGATTTTGACTGCGAAATCTATTTTTGGGTTAAATAGTGGATCCCAACAGAATAAGTATATAGCCTAACAAGATTTCTAACATGGATCACAGCTCAATTACTCTAACACGTAGGAATTTCATGGATAGAAACAAGGTTAGATAACTACACAGTACCACAAAATCAACTAAGTTACAATTACCGCGGTACACGCCCATATGCCCATCACCTAGGATGTGCGTCACCTCAACACCAATCACATAACACGTATTTCAGGGATTCGTACCCTTAGTATCAAGTTCAGAAGTGTTACTTGCCTTAAACCACGTAAATCACAACTCTAACAAGCCCTTGCCTCGCGAATCGGCCTCCGAACGACCCGAATCTAGTCACAAGCAACTTAATACAATCAATACAAGCTATAGGAATCGATTTCATACGATAAAGCTAAGTTCTTTAACCAAAGTTAAAAAGTCAACCATGGCCTCATGTCTCAGAACCCGACAAAATTCACAAAATCCGAACACCCATTCAACAACGAATCTAACCATACCAAAATCATCCAATTCCGACCTCAAATTGCCTTTCGAATCCCCAAAATATAGCTTATGAAGTTTCCCCAAATCTTTCCAACCCAAAACACTAATTAAATGGTATAAACAATGATGGATTCATGTATAATATTAAAATCTGAGTTAGAATCACTTACCCCAATTAACTCCTTGAAAATCTCTTCAAAAATCGCCCCTAGCCGAGCTCCCTAAGTCCAAATGTGAAATAATACTCTAACCCTCATTTTTGAAATTAAATAGTCTACCTAGTTGCTCCTCTACACGATCGCGAAGAACAAAAATAATGCTGCCCTCAAAATACTCTTCGCGAATGCGAAGAATCCATCGCGAACGCGGTGACTAATTCCCCAAAGGTACTTGATCGCGGACACACACATGCGACCATGTAGAACAACACGTCTGACATCCCAGGCCTCCTCTTCCTTCTTTGCGAACGCGGTAACTCTCACGTGTTCGCGTAGAACTAACTCCCCAAGCTTCGCTATCACAGACTAATTCTCGCGAACGCGTAGACCAACTTCACCTGTCACCCAAACAACCCTTCGTGATCACGTACCTTCACTTATGATCGCATATAAGAAAATCAGAAACAGACAAAATGACAATCCAACAAGTCCAAAAATGAGTCGAACATGATCCAAATCACACTCGAGGCCCCCGGGACCCCATCCAAACATACCAACATATCCTAAAATATCGTACGAACTTAGTCAATGCCTGAAATCACATCAAACAACATCGAAAACACAAATTGCACCCCAATTCAAGCCGAATGAACTATTAAACTTCCAACTTCTAAAATCAATGCTGAAACACATCTCGGTCAAACTTCTCAACTTTCGCCAATTCAAGTTAAAACGACCTACAGACCTCCAAATCAATATCCGGACACACTCCTAATTCTAAAATAACCATACGAAGCTATCGGAACCATATAAGTCAATATTCGGTCAACTCTTTCAACTTAGGCTTCCAACCTTGAGACTAAGTATCCCGATTCGTTCCGAAACATCCTCAAAACTAAACCAACCACTCTGGCAAAGCATATAACAACAAACGAACATAGAATAAACAATAAATGGGGGAACATATCTACAATACTCAAAACGATCGGACGTGTTGTTACAGATTCTGATTCTGATTCTGATCCAGATTCAGCTTTTGGTTTTGCATATTCAATTTCAGAATCAGTTGTAATATCTCTAGTCACTTCATTTTCTAATATTTCTTCCAACTCAACTATTTCAAATGTCTGTCTGCTTATGTAGGTTGGTTCTACTCCAAGTTTTTCATTGTACATCACATTTTCATTGAATGTGACGTTCTTGTGTCTTATGATCTTTCTATTTTGAGCATCCCAAAATTGATAACCAAAATTGTCATCACCATAGCCAATAAAGAAGTATTACTTGGCTTTAGGATCATGCTTATCTCTATCATTGGAGTTTACATGCACATAAGCAACACAACCAAAGATTTTCAAATATGAGAGAGTTACCTCCTTTCCTGTCCATACCTCCTCAGGAATTTCAAAATTTAGTGGTACAGATGGTACCTTATTTATGAGGTAAGTTGTCATATGAACAACCTCGACCCAAATATACTTCGACAATTCAAAATGTATTCTCATACTTCTGGCTCGTTTATTTAGGGTTTCTGTTCATCCTTTCAGCAACGCCATTTTGTTCTGGTATTCCAGAAGCTGTCTTGATCATTCTGATCCCATTCTCAAAACAAAATTCTTTGAACTCTTGACTATCGTACTTTCCTCCATTGTCAGACTTTAGACATTTTAACTTTAGGCTTGTTTGATTTTCAACTTCAGTTTTCCATGTTTTAAATGTAACAAACACATCAGATTTATTTTTCAGAAAATAAACCTATACCTTTCTCATGGAATCATCAATGAATGCGACATAATAGCACGAGCCTCCCAAAATATTTACAGGAGTTGGTCCCCATACATCTGTATGCATTAGTTCCGGCTTCTCTTTCTTTAGCGTCCTTCCCGTCTTTGAGAAACTAACTCTCTTTTGTTTCCCGTGAATACAATCTTCGCACAAACCTAATTCAACAAGCTTGAGGTTTGACAACTTTTTTTTTGGATACAAACAACTTCATTATCTTTTCACTCATATGCCCGAGCCTCCGGTGCCGCAATGGTGTATCACGACCATGGTCAACTGCTGCTATGATATCTCTTTGTATTGCATTTGCATACAATGTTGCTTTCTTGAGCCTCGTGCCACAACCAAATTTTCTTTGGTTATTTTCCACGATCTGTTACCAAATACTATTATGTATCCTTCATTGTCAATCTGACCCATGAGTATCAGATTTTTCTTGAGGTCAGGAACATGTCGGAAATTTTACAATTTCCATAACGTGCCTTGTGAAGTCTTTATATGAACTTCACCTTACCCGACAATATCCAGAGGTTCGCCGTCTTCTAGATAAACCTTCTCGAATTTTCCAGCAATATAATTATGCAATAATTCTTTGCATGAGGTAGAGTGAAAGGATGCACCTGAGTCCATAATCTAAGATTCGACTAGAATATATGTACAATAAATTAGTACATCACCGACTTGTTCAACGATTGCATTTGTTGAATTATCATCCTTGTATTGATTATTTTTCTTCTTCTTTGGCTCTCTAAACTGACTACTGTAGTGCCCTTTTTATTGCAATTCCAACAAGTAATGTCTTTGCGATTTTTGGATTGCCCTCTTCTCCTTGACTTTGATCTGCCACGACCATGACTTTGTCCTCTTAGGCTGCTTCTCCCCTACCTTCGGTATTAAAAGCAGATCCTAGGGAATCACTTGATTCTCTCCGAATAATATTTTCACTTAGAACCAAGTATCTGATATCATCTAATTTGAGTTTGGTACTTCCCGATAAACTACTAATTGTAGTTACTGACTGCAGTTACTGTTGCAGACCAACTCTCCGGTAGAGATGATAGTAAAATCAATGCCCTGACTTCATCATCAAATGTTATATTAATAAAACTCAACTGAGTTAATATAAGATTAAACTCATTGATATGTTCCGTAACAAATTCACCTTCTGTCATCTTCAAGTTGAACAATCGGCGCATCAAATAGACTTTATTTGAAGCAGATGACTTCTCGTATATATTTGATAACGCCTTCATCAGTCATGCAGTGGTCTTCTCGTTAATGATGTTGAACGCCACATTTTGCGTTAGCATCAAACGAATCACACCAAGAGCTTGGCAATCTAATATATCCCAATCCGCTTTGGCCATATTCTTTGGTTTTACCCCAATCATAGGTAAGTGTAATTTTTTCTGGTACAAATAATCTTCTATCTGCATTTTTCAGAATCCAAAATTTTTGTCATTGAACTTGTCAATCTTAACATTCCCTTCTTCCAATGTCATTTCTTCACAATCTTTTTTATATGAATAGTGCATGTGAATAGTAATCGCAAATAGTACTAATGTATAGGAAAAATGTCCCAGCCGTATAAGGTAAACAACACTCATTATTGATGAATAATATTTCACTATTAATAAATAGTGTTGCACTATTGTGAATAGTGTTAGTATTAATGAGCAATAGTGTCGCACTATTCTTGTGAATAGTAAACTGCACCAATACCGTACTTTTCTACCAAAATTACACTGGCTGTGGTCTAATATTAGTTATTGAAAAACGTGTTAGGCTAATAGAAGGGAAAATATTTAAAGCAGAAAAGTAATAAATTGTACAAGACAGGACAAGATAAGATTTACTTGGTTCGGTAATTTTTGTCTACTCTACGGCCACATAGAGAATAGCTTTATTGATATAAAGAGAGAAACAAGAAAAGAATTCGAAGATGAATTCTTCCGTCTAACATTCTACTTCATACTACTTTTTTTCCTTTTCAGACAAACATATAATTTGCTTTAACTCTTTGTCTGTTTTATACTTCTTTTGTCTTCTTTCTTTGACTTTTCTTTCTTTCTTTTACATGTGCAAGGTTTTCTTTCCCATCAGGGATATGAGTAAAAGCTACTGAATTCACGTGTAGCTATAACCAATCCTCTAGATCTACCCTGGTGTGTGGACCAATATCTTTATGTTTGATGTTGTAGAGACCAATATGTTTACATTTTTTTCGAGATTGATATGATACGAACATGATCAGGAAGGTACACCTTCGCAGATAGAATAGAGGATTGATTGGTTTAAAATATGTTAGGATGCTATTTTTTTTTATAACTAATTAACTTTATTACCAATTGAAACATATGTACAGTATACAAAAAAAAACTGCTTGTTGGACATCATGTCCCAACAGTCAGTCATAGCTCAAAATAAGCAACAAGCCAAACAAACAAAAACTACTCCAAAATCAAATTACTGTGGGTAATAATTGAACCCCTCAAACCACTTTGCAATTTGTATTTTCATGGCACCTCTGTAATGGATCTCCTGGATAATCTGCCTAATTAGAATCTCAGTATTTTGCTTTGTGCCCCGAAAAATTCTATAGTTCCTTTCCCTCCACACATGGTATACTGCAGCAGCTAGCATCATTCTTAAAACTTCAGCTTTAGGGCTCCTACCCCTAGAATTTAGTGTAGCCCATTGTAGCTCATCCTCCCAGTTCATTGGAGGTCTTCTGATTCCTAACCACATGAGCAGCTTCTTTCATATTGTTGCAGACACCTCACATATGAAAAACAAATGTGATATGCACCCATCATCTTGATCACACAAAGGACATACTTGGTTTGTAGTCACCCTCCCCCCTC
>AWOL01S0166703.1:589-11107 GCA_000715115.1 Nicotiana otophora | reverse complement strand
CCTCCCCACTTGAACAACCTATCTCTAGTATAGAGCTTCCTATGTGCAGCCATTCTTAGAGTAAAGATCCATCTATGTAGACCTATGTTGTTACACACTAGTTTCCTCCATGTCACTTTCTGGAACTCACCTCTTAGCTTTATGTAGAAATGCTTAGTAGAGAAACACTCCATATTCTGCACCTCCGCCATCGTGTAACCTGCCTCATCAAAGTATTTGGTGACCTTCGGTATCTTCTGAACAACCCAAGAAACGTGCTTAGGCACATCTTCAAAGATGTTCCTGTTCTTCCCATAATAACAGTGAATCCACCTCACCCATAATTTATCTGCCTTCTTACAAAGGTTCCATAATAGCTTGCTTATTGCAGCTTTGTTCCAAGTTGTAATATCCAAAATATTAAATCCTCCTGCAATTCTAGGGTAGCATATCCTGTCCCATGCTAGCAAGACCTTCTTCAGGAGAAACTTTGGATGTTATTGGAGTAATAGGATTACGAGGTAGAGTTAATCCCAGGTTTAGGAGAAACTTTAATGAAATTTCCGTTAATAGGTCAGGCTTGCCGGGAAGATTGTATACTATTCTATAAGCCGGCCACAGTCTGCTACTTGAGTTATGGATAGAGACATTTTTTTGTTTGGTTGTTTTTGACGATAGTGTCCGCGCCAGATTGTATACACATCACACCGAAACTATTTCACCTGGTACCTACTACCTTCCAACAACATATTATCGGGTTAACTTTGCTCACCAAGGTTTAGGCAGATGGAATGAAATCACCGGATTTTTCTTTTACCTCCATTGAAATATGAACCCTAAGGCCTCATTAGTCTCCTGCCACTTTATAGACGACTAGGCTACACCACTGGGATGCATAATATAGACAATTTCTTAAAATAATTTTCTCTTAAAATTTAAAGATACGAGAAGAGATCCAACTTTAAATTTTTGACAAAAACCCTTTATTACAACTAAGAAGTTACTCAAAGTGACAGATAAGGTAGGCAATGGATCTATGCATCAAAGGGGCTTCTAGTATGAGGAGCATGACTATTATCAGTAAAACAATAAATCAATTAAAAAAAAAAAGACATACTTAATATAAGTGCAGAAAATGCTAGTGATCTTTATCAATAGATTACTTCTTTCGTGAGACATTTGAAGTATATGGCAATCCCCTCTCCCCCTACATCCAAGAAAAGGGTATCCAATATAATTCTTCCTTGGCATCATGCTGTGGTTTCAAGAAATGGATAGTCAGTATAACCAACAACAGGATCAGATGTATAGAACGTTTCTCTGTTATACTTATTGAGAGATGCATCGAGCTCAAATCGCGTTGGTAAATCTGGATTGGCTAAGAATAGACGTCCATACGCAACAACATCAGCTCGGTCTTCAACCACAGCTTCGTTTCCATCTCCTCTATCATAACCACCAGCTACCATAAAAGTACCTTTAAATGCCTTCCTCATGGGTACAAGGCTTTCAGGACATTCAGTTTTCTCTCCAACTGTTTTCATCCTCGGCTCAACCATGTGGCAGTAAGCAATGCCATACTTATTTAAGGATTCAGCCATGTAAAGTCCCAAAGCGCCCGGGTTTGAGTCTTCTGATTCCATGTAGCTTGCAAATGGGGAAAGCCTTATTCCAACTCTGTCAGCTCCTATCTCATTTACAACTGCTTCAACTATTTCGAGTGCAAATCTACAACGGTTCTCTAAAGACCCTCCATAATGGTCCGTTCGATCATTGACTTGGTCTTTCATAAACTGGTCGATTAGATAGCCATGAGCTCCATGGATCTCAACCCCATCAAATCCTACAAACATTAAGTGAAGTTAGCTTGAGGGAGGGTGTTAATTTGACGGCAATACTGACGTGACAGCACATGGACATATATTCAAAGCAAGGATTATACATCACTACTAATCAACTCACCATGTAATCAATCTAACAAAGCACCTATATCCGAAAATGTTCTGCAAGATTTGAAATTTCCTTGAAAGGTCTATATCTAAATTTCTTTTCTTGATTCCTAGTAAACCATAGTGGAGATAACTGAAAAGTGACTCATTAATGCCACTTAGACGGCACGTGTCACACTATTCACACGCATTATGTTGCAGTAAGTNGTCCCTTCTTGTCTATATTTTCATTTATGTGGTGCTTATACTTTCCTGAGCCTAGGGTCTATTGGAAACATACTCTCTATCCTCACAAGGTAGGGGTAAAGTTTGCGTACACATTACCCTCCCCAAACCCCACGGTGTGGGATAATACTGGGTATGTTGTTGTTGTTGTTGTAGTAATTACAATTAAGAGGCTACTCAAGCTGATAGATAATGCAGACAAAGGATGTATGAATCAAATGGGCTTCTATTACGAGAAGGCTATTATTAGCGAAAAAAGAAGAAACAAACCAATCCTTTATTCAAGTGCAGAATATGCTACTAATCATTATCAATCGATCACTTCTTCTGTGAGACATGAAGTATCTGACAAACCCCTCTCCCCCTACATCCAAGAAAAGGGTATCCAATAAAATTCTTCTTGGCATTATGCCGTGGTTTCTAGAAATGGATAGTCAGTATAGCCAACAACAGGATCAGATGTATAGAATGTATCCCTGTTATACTTGTTGAGAGGAGCATGGAGCTCAAATCGCCTTGGTAAATCTGGATTGGCTAAGAATAGACGTCCATATGCAACAAGATCAGCTCGGTCTTCAACCACAGCTTCGTTTCCATCTCCTCTATCATAACCACCAGCTACCATAAAAGTACCTTTAAATGCCTTCCTCATGGGTACAAGGCTTTCAGGACATTCAGTTTTCTCTCCAACTGTTTTCATCCTCGGCTCAACCATGTGGCAGTAAGCAATGCCATACTTATTTAAGGATTCAGCCATGTAAAGTCCCAAAGCGCCCGGGTTTGAGTCTTCTGATTCCATGTAGCTTGCAAATGGGGAAAGCCTTATTCCAACTCTGTCAGCTCCTATCTCATTTACAACTGCTTCAACTATTTCGAGTGCAAATCTACAACGGTTCTCTAAAGACCCTCCATAATGGTCTGTTCGATCGTTGACTTGGTCTTTCATAAACTGGTCGATTAGATAGCCATGAGCTCCATGGATCTCAACTCCATCAAATCCTACAAACATAAGCGAAGTTAGCTTGAGGGAGGTTAGTAATTTGATGGCAATACTGATGTGACAACACACGGACAGATATTCAAAGCAAGGATTATACATCACAACTAATCAACTCACCATGTACTGTAAGATTTAAAATTTCCGTGAAACGTCTATAACTAAATTTCTTTTCTTGATTCCAAGGAAACCATATGGAGATAACTGAAAAGTGACTCATTCTGGTTATTCACTGAAGAGCATCACGGAAATGCCACTTAGAAAGCACATGTCAAACTATTCACACGTATTATGTTGCAATCAGTACAATATTTTTGCTTGTTTCTCTGTTGTATTGTTTATAGCCTAAGTTTTAACCCACTGCTCAGATTTTGCAGTTTCACCAGCTGAAAGATGGGGAAGCACACTCAATATATAAGCAACATAAAACGAATATACTTATTTGGAAAACAAGTTAACCTCTTCTTACATAGTACATACTAAAAGGTTATCCTATTTTACCATGTTTGCCAAATGGTTGAGATAAACATTATATAAGCAAAAACTTCTTATAGAAGAAGCATCATATGACTCCCGAATTATTCAAATAGTGACACATTCAGCTCAACTTATGCATATACTTCTTATTCTGGGGAACTTGGTGTCCATTTTAGCACTTGCTGACTTTGTTTCTTTTGTCGTCTTTTTTTCTTTATTCATCTTACACATACAGCAAAATATGTTACAACAATTTTCTAGTCCAGAATTTCTGACTGAAACAGCTTTCCAAAAAGCAGTAAACTTGACAAGAAACTCTTACCAGCTTCAATGGCATTTCTAGCAGCAAGCCGAAAATCGTTAACAATTTGAGGGATTTCATCTGTCGTCAGCCTCCGAGTCCGTGGTGGTGAAAATTGTGCAACATCCACGCCATTGGCACGAATTTGAGGTGTTAATGGCTTGTCTGTGCAGGATATAGGAGCCTGTCCATTGGGCTGAAAATCTGAACAAAAGGAGTCAAGTTAAGAAGTACAAAAGTTTACATTTAGTGAGACAGTTATCTCAAAGCTTCAAATGATTTGATAAAATGATTAAAATTATGGTAGCAAAGTCAATTGCCTTTGTGGGAAACTCTCCCTACATGCCAAATTTGGCAAAAGAAGATTCCTCCGTTGGCATGGACTGCATTAACAATTGGTTTCCAAGCCTCAACTTGCTCCTTTGTCCATATACCAGGTGTTTGTGGATACCTTTAATCAATAAGCATATAGCAGTATTTAGAAGGAGGTAAAACACTGCAACTATAAACTTAGAAAATTGTGGGAAACTAAGGTTACCCTTGGGCAGTGTCAGAAATTACTGTGGCTTCTGCTATTAGAAGACCCCCCCTTTGTTTTTCTTTGTGAGTAATGAAGGATAGCATATGGCTGAGGAACATTGCCATAAGATCTCTGCCTCATCAATGGCGCCAATACAACCCTGAAAAACATGTAGAGTGCAATAAGTACCAGTTTCCATCTTTAACCATCATATTTATAGAACTATGCAATCATAGTATGTCTATACTCAATGATAAATAGAATTGCAAATAAGGATGAGATAATTATCAATATATTAACACAAGTAAATTTCAATTCCCTTGAAGTTTTAGATGATGGCTGGGAGATAAGTAACTGTCACCGTCTGTACTGTGCACTACTCGCTCATCAAGAATTTGAATCAATTGGGAATATCTAAGCACCAAATATAACACTCATCACCAAAACAAAAAAGCTAATGAAAGAGAAGTTCATCTCGATTAGTTGCAATTGGACTTCAAGTTTAAACCAAATTAAAGAGTGGGTTGATAAAAGTTGCTACTTTGTTTTTTTGCACGGGTGAGGGTGGGCTGAGGGTCTTCCTGAAACAACATCTCTACCTGCACAAGGTAGGGGAAAGGTTAGCGGTCAGTGTACACACAACTCTCCCCATACTCCACTTGTGAGATTATACTTGTATGTTGTTGTTGTTGTTGTTACGTGGGCGGGGGTGGGGTGGGGTATTATGGACGCCAATTAGTGAAGTTGCTGCTAAATCTCATATGGGTATATTTTAATTTGCACAAATCAGAAACCTTAACAACATAACCATATGGGTATCTCCCAATATGAATAATCAAAGAATCAAACATCAAAATGGATCTAGAAGAAGAATACCTATGAGATAACTGAAAAATTCCCATTGTAAAAGGGGTCAGTAGAGGAATGTCTTGTTGTTTGCCTTCAGCAGCAATGTTTTCCATTTTAGGTTTTTTCTTGTTTTAGTCAAACACAACAGATAGAAAAGACTTGGTGTATGTCTCTCTAATCAGCTATTGATTTTTATAGCAAAACAGAAAAATGAAATGAGTCAGAGATATGGGTTAAATGTGTATCAGGGTATGGAGTGGAGCCAGAAAATGATCCACATAGGTTTTTGTGCCGCCTTCCAAAAGGAAGCATCTTCTCATCAGAACAAGAAATCATTGAAGTAGTTAAAGCATCTTCTCAACAGATAATTCATTGAAGTAGTAATAAAATTTGATTAGCCTATGATACATTAATATGTAGTTTGATTCATCAAAACTCAACACAAAAGACTGATTACATTAGTTTTCTCTCAAAATTAAGTGATGCTAAATCTTTGGATGAGAAAGATGTTTGTTTTGTGAATATCTCACCTTTAATAATTCATGTTATTATATGGAAGAAAAAGTCCAGCCAAGCAATAGAGAGCTGATTTTTCTTTCCATCTCCAACGTTAAGGATAGAATTCTAACCCAACTTTTCTAATGTTTTTCGTACTCTCACACCATGATACATTTTTTATACACCAAATTTCTTCATCTATACCATACTTCTCTTCAGACATAAGGTAGGCGCGACGTGAGAGCCTTTAGACATCCACTTCCCAGCTCCATTCAAGTGCATGTATCATGATGGCATGCGCGATGGACCCAAGTCACTATTTTGTGCTGCTTGAACATCCTCCAGCAGGCCAATCATACTCGCGACGCGAGAGGAGTAGGCATCCCCTGGTGACTTCAGCATTTCCATGTGCTTTGAACTTCAAATTGCATCAAATACTTCAATTTAATCCGCTTTCATCAAAAATCAATCCTACACATATAGAATACATAATGAACTCATAGCACACCAATATTGATATAAGCCTCTATAAATATTCTCAAGGTATGAGAGGCAAAAACATGCTAAATATATACTTGAATTTTTCTCCGAACATCATCTCCTCCGTATTTTTCCAAGCCATCAGCCACCTTGTTAGCCTCTCTATAGCAGTGGTTCTTATTTATAGTGTTCCTGGGACCATGATGCCTCTTATCTTTTGGATGATCATTCGTAATTGCCAGGATGTTGCAGTCTCTTCTTTGACCATCTTCACAGTTAACATAGAATCAGTTTCAATCTTGATCCTTGATAATTGTTTTCGTAACACCAGTTAATGCCAAATAACATAGCCTTAGCTTCGCCAATCTTTTCTAGACTCTAGAGCTGGTGCGAAACAAATTCTGAGCCTTCTGCGCCAAGCATGGGATCAAGCTGAATTTTTAACACCAAGCTACTCCCAAGTCATCAGACAAGTTGAATCCATCAACAAGAGATTATCACTTAGAAAATGTGGATCGAGCCAAAATGAAGATGGAAAGAGAAACTATTCGTAGTTCTCTAAGCCTATTGAACAACCTCCTCAAGGTACAAAACTTCAGAATGAATGAAGGAGCATGCACATATACTAACACCTACCGGCTAACAAAAAGTTATACTATACTACAACCAAAAGGTACAAAACTTCAGAATTCGAGTCTTCCATTTGAGGGACTTCGTCCTAAGACGCGTGTCTCAGAACACTCTTGATCCAAACTCTGGAAGTTAGGACAAAACTAGAAAGGCCCATCGTTCAATTCATTTGAAATCATAATCATGTAATAACTTTCAATTCATTTGGAATCACATGCTATCTTGATAATATAGTTCACAAGACATAGAATCTTCAAAAACATAGCAATTCATACTTAAAATAGTACAATAATGCATTACATTCATAAAACATACAGAATACATACTTGCTCACCCCTATGAACACGCGTTCACATATCAAAACTCATTCATAATGTTTGAAGACATGAATTTAATTTGAGAAAATAACGCTCAATGAACGATATTTGAAATGTCACACAGTGCCTGCAAAGGAAAGGGACTGAGGACAATTTAAATAATTGTACCCCGTAGGTTTATTGGATCCTTCCGATGAGGTTGGAGCAATACTTTAGTGATAATCAAAATACATGAACTGTAAAATAGCATTTCATATGAAAGCGGAGTAGAAAGCACTAAGCATTTCATGTATATTTGAGAGCATTTCAAACCTTTTAAATTTTTCATAATTAAATAATACTATACTATCACTGGGACTTCCAATAATATTGTCTATAGCGATGTCTATGTGTTGATTATCCCCCTATCAACCTGGACATTTCCCCTAATGAAATAGGGTATTGACGATAGTGTATGTGTTGACAATCCCCTGTTCAACCTGGGCATCTCACCCAATACCGTGTGATATTGACTGTGTGCTAGCAATATAAAGTGTCTCTATGGACGACTGAATGAATACTCACACCGGCACGTGTGGTCTATGGTCGACAGTCACTAGGATTCTCCTAAAAGTTTTAACTGTAAACATATGACCACCTTTGGGTGCTTTGAATGTTCAGACTTTGGCATATATAGAGACCATGACTCATTTCTTGTCACTTTGGCGGTCATGGCCATAAAACATCCTTTAAGCACCATTCTTAGCACTTTAAACAATTTCATAAATTTCTTACTGAAAATAATTCAATAAGTTCGAAATAAAGTAACACTAAAACATGAACTTTAAACATGAAAATCTTGTAAATATTCTTCGAAACATAACATAAGCATTTCGTTGAACATACATAGTGTTATCTTTAACATCAACATAGATTTTAGCTAAAACATGGAATTTAGACAAAACATGATACAGCACTGGACAAATTTTTCACTTAAATCATGGATAGAATAGCTCGTTCGCTCCAACGAACACATACTAACTATTAAACAATTTTCTTGAGCTTGAAAACAAACATTTCTTTCATATAGAACACCTTAAGGGAAGGTACATCTTAGTTTAACTCGACCTTGCCTTCCAAGTAATTCCAACTACGTCCAATGCGTTGAATTAATATCATTCTACATAATTCATAGTTGAATTACATCAATTCAAGTCCAAACACGAATTCAACATTACCCATTTTAGAGTTCGCAATTTAGCTACAAGCAATCCAAATTCCTTTTCCTCGATTACTCATGTGGTTTAAGTCCAATTATTCCAATACCTGGTATTTTCAATCCATTGGGATTTTTAGAACAATTACTTAAATCATTGTCTTCTTCACAAGACTCATTTCAAGTTTCAATCTCAAACACAAAGTTCCAATCCTTCAAATCTTTCATGTCCTCGCAATATGTACTCTGACATTTCTGTTATTGGTTGTGAGTAATAAAATGACAATTAAGTCCTATAAAAGCTCATCTGCCCAAAAGGAAAGATACTTTTTAAGTAACTATTCATGAAGTAGCTGGTGAGTCCGAAAAGTAGGCTCCAATGCAGGACAAATGAGGTGATAAGATAAAAACGTGTGACTTGCCTGCAGAAGAGAGGAATTATGGCGCAACTTCACACTCGGAAAGGCATGCCCTGAAAATATCTGGACCAGTGTATCAAAAAACGGCAGTCTTCCCTGCCAGTTAACAAAAGCAATAACATCTTTCTTTGGTCCACTCTACCGCAACAACAAGATGCACCAGAAGACATCATAAATTTGTTAGACTTAGCTGCCAAGGCAAAAGCTATAGCAGGCTGTAGTAACATCGAGCAAACAATCAAAAGAATATGAGCATGGAACCACCATGACATGCTATGTAGGAAAAGCTACAGTTTGGATGGTATATAGCAGGATTATGAGAAGGTAGATCAGTTAGTCCAAATTTTAGGAAAAATTTTGATGAAATTTCTATTGATGTGTCAGGCACGCAGTGTTATTAAAAGCGCGGCATTGGTAAATAAGCGCACGCTTCACCCTAAAAAGCGAGAAGTAAGGCGATGAAAAAAGCGCAGAAAAGCTCGCTTAAGCGAGGTCCAGCGGCTACCTAGGGTTTTCTTAAAAACAAATTGCAAATACACTTGCACACAGCCACACACTTCTTCCAAACATCTGCTTCTCTGCTGCAAGCGACGCTGCAACCTTCGACTTTTTCTCTTCTGCTCTTCAGGTAAGTTTCTCTTCTTCTCTTCTGCTCTTCTTCTCCTTCAGTTCTTTCTTCTCTTCTCTGATTTTCTCTGCTTCACTGTTTACTGTTCGACTCCTCTCCTCTTTTCTCTTCTTCTCTTTCTCTTCTTCTTTTCTATTTTTTTCGGTTCTTATTTATCTGTTCTGCCCTGTTTTATGCTTGTGCTCTATTGTTTTTAATTTCTGCTGTTCACTCACTTCACTGTTCATTGTTCGACTTCTCTCCTCCATTCTTTTCTTCTTGTCTATTTTTTTCAATTCTTATTTCTCTGTTCACCACTGTTTTCTAATTTATGCTTGTGCTCTGTTTTTTTTAAATTTCTGTTGTTCGCTGTTCCCTGCTTTGTTTTCTGCTGTTCACTGTTATGCCATTTTTTAACAGTTCTTTTTGTGATTTGGTTTTGCATTTGCTTAATATGTTATGACTTTTGAGGATTATTGGCTATCTAGTTTTAGTATGTATTATTTACTTCTTAATTTATAATTGAAACATTTGCTTAATATGTGGAGTATTTTTATTGAGTTCTTGGTCATTTATCTATGCCTATTTAATTTTTTATTTATTTATGTGTTATATTGCACTTCACATGAAAAAAGCCGGTGCTTCGCTTCACGCTTCACGCTTCGGTGAAGCGAGGCCTCCTCGCTTTTTTCCGCTTCTCGCTCTCCAAAACACTGGGCACGCTAGGACAGTCGTATCATCCTATGAGTCGGCCATAGTCCACCAGTTATGTCATCGATATAGACAATTTCTTAAAATAATTGTGTCAACCACTTAAAGATTGAACATGGATCCAACGATTACTATTTCGCAACCAATACTTGGAGTGTAAGTTCAGTGGCGAGATTCGAGGAGGAGGAGGAGGGAAAGGGGAGGTGAGATTGGACTCGCAGGTCATCCCTAGGAGAGAGAGTTTTAAGTACCTTGGGCTTATTATTCAGGGGGATGGAGAGATTGATGAAGATGTCACACATTGTATTGGGGAGGGATGGATGAAATGGAGACTCGCTTCCGGTGTTTTGTGTGACAAGAAGAT